>PVIW01015386.1:0-19925 GCA_004026585.1 Noctilio leporinus | reverse complement strand
TCGCTTCAAGCCCGCTTTTGCTGTCCTTGGCCGACCTGGTGGCTTCAAGGCTCTAGAGCCTGAGCCTGGAATCTTCCACTCGCATCTAACGAGCCCAAGGCAGGGCGCAGGGGCCGTCGCTGCGCATGCCCATTGCGGACGCAGGCACGTTGCCGCGCTTCTCTGGTGCTGAGCATGCGCCTTGCTGTCTGCTTCTGGGGGGAAGAGGGGGCGAGAGGCGGCCGTGTTCCTTCTATCCTGATTCTTTCTGCTGAGTTGAGACGCCACTGGTAGGCCCACAGGGACGCCCTCCCAGGACTTGAGTGCAGCAGGAGTGAGCGTGAGGAAAAGGCCTGTGAGCTTCGGGAGGGGTGGGGCTGCGGCCTCAGTGGCCTCCCAGGGAGAAGGTCCTGGAGGCCGTCGCCATTTTCTTCTGAGGCGTGAAGGCCGCCATGGCCCTTGAAGCCCTCTCGGGACCTGGATGAGGGAGGGTGGTGGGCTGAGGAGGGGCGAGGTTGGAGAAAGAGGCCTGGGGAGAGTCGGGGAGGCGTTATTTCAGGTATCTGGGTCCTGGAGGTACCAGGAACTGCCCGCAGAACGCGGGGTCCGGATGCCCCTTGGGGCCCTGGGCAGGGGGCAGGTTCAGGAGAGGCCTGCTCGCGCGGAAGGCACGAACGCCGTGGGACTGGGGCGACGTCCCACGCGGGGTTTGGAGCGCCCACGCGGGTGCCAAGGGAGGCTCGGGCACAGCCGTCCGTGCCACCACTAGTCCCTACCTCTGCCTCCTAGGGCCAAAATAGTGCGGGCACCATGGAGAGCCTTGAGCCTGTCTCTGTGTTCCACGGAACTTGACTTATTAAGGGGGGATGTGGGCCGCATCAATGGGAGGGGGAAACAGGCAATGGCCGCTCACGTTTCCCATTTCCAGCAGGGTCTTCCTAAATGTCTCCATAAAGGGGGATCCAGTTGTGAAGCCAAACTTGGTCTTTGTCCTCCGTTTGTAATCACACTACCTGCTTGGCCATATCATAACTGCCTTTGCAAGCGCATGCATTTGGTGTGATTGGAAAGCTTGTACTCCTACACTAACCCTGAGACTTGGTTGTAAAGTACTCTCATAGTCTATAAAAAGAAAGGAGAGAGAGAGAGGAGAGAGAGAGAGGCAGAGGAAAGAGGGAGAGAGATGAGAGAGAGAGAGAGAGAGAAAGGATGGAAAGAATGAAAGAAAAGAGGGCAATCACTTAGCCACGGTAGGGGTGGGTACAGCTGTCCTCTGCAGTACATTTTCCAAATCACGATATTCTGCTTTCAGTGTGAAATATGAGCGAGTGTAGAAAAGCAAGATCTGCATGGAAAAAAACACTGCAACGTCAAGCGGCTGCCCAGACACTTGGACCCATGGTTGTAAGTGCTTCCTTGTTTGATGTTGTCTATTGACAGGAACGTATTTTTCCAAAAGTTCCGTGGACCAACTCTGGATGTAGTGACAAAATGTTTCGTGCTGGTAGGAAGGAAACATTGATGCAGGAGGTTTTCATTCTGGTGTGGCCAGTGGAAATAGTCTCTGTGACTGCTTTCTCATGCTTACGAACAGCATGCTGTCCCCATCCATCCCAGTAGAGCTTGAAAGAGCTTCAGAAGTCCTTTGTGGGCAGCTCTTCTTGGAATAAGCACTCTGAGGGAAGAGAAGCATCACTGAGAATTAACATGTCTTGGCCCTGGCTGGTATAGCACAGTGAGTAGGCACCGGCCTGTGAACCCAAAGGTCGCTGGTTCGATTCCCAGCCAGGGCACCTAACCAGGTTGCAGGCTAGGTCTCCAGCCAGGTCGGTAGCTGGAGGCAGGTGAAAAGCAACTATACGTTGATGTTTCTCTCCGTCTCTGCCTCTCTCTAAAAATAATACCTAAAATCTTTTTAAAAAATTAACATCATGTTTTTAAATGTTTCTATTCTTCATGATTATATACATATTATGCATATTTACATCATCGGCATGTACTAGAAACAAAACATTTCACTTGCACATATACACCCCCAGGACCAGCAGTCCAGTGATGAACAACCCCAGCAAGTGGAGCCACCCATGGAGAGTCAGCCTATTGCACCTGATCAAGGGAAAGGAGATCCAGGAGCACCTGAGGTTCAAGGTGAAGGGAAAGGGAAGAAGATTGCTTGGGGGGCAGGGCAGGGGTGGACGCATTTGTTTTATATTGTGATGTAACGTAAACGCTGGAAAGAAAACATTACAAAAGTACCTCACTCATTTCCTGAAAATGGGTTGAAAATGTTAAGAGCATAATCTGTAGCTCTGTGCACTCCTCCAGAAATAATGACTTTCCTCTTTTCAAGATTAATTTTGTGTTCTTAAAAACACAGTCCTTGCTAACCCAGAGGAAATTGTACAGTTTTAACTAGAAAAATGTACATTGATTTTCCAGTTTAATGGGTCCTTCTTGGAACATTGGTGTGTGGCCTTCTCAGTCATTGCATCGAAAGTGCAAGTGATGTTTATTAGCATGTGCAGAGTTTCAAATCAACGTATCATACAGCACCTGAAATGAAGGCTGTTTGCATAGGGATAACAGCCCTGTTTTTATCACTGAGAAAACTGGGGCTGAGCACCTGACTCTTTGAGACACAGTTCATACTTCATTCCAAGGTTTGTGGTCTGCCTGCCATCTGTGTTGGTGTACAAAATAGTGAACGGTTTTGTATGCGGTGGTAAACACTCAAGGCCTGGACATGTGGCTCAACTGGTTGGAGCATCATCCTCTACACCGAAAGGGCTGTGGGATCAATTCCAGGTCAGGGCACATATGTAGGTTGCGGGTTTGCCCCCTAGTCAAGGTGCATAGAGGAGGCAACCGACCAATGTTTCTCTCTCACTACTTCTCTATGTCTCGCTCTCTGTGACCCCCACCCCCACCCCTGCCTCATTTTTCTAAGATGTTATAAGAACCACACCTTTGGGTGAGGATTGTTTTTAATGCTGGATACTCAAGTGTGTCTGAACTGTGCGTTAGGTAGCTCAGTACTGACTCAGGAATAGATGTGGTTCAGTGGAGCAGGATGGAGGCTCAGAAAGGAACTCAGTGAATGATGGCCACTGTTTTCTTTGATTGATACTTTCATACGGTAGGTTTGGGGAAAGCCGAATTGTTTGGAATGCTGGCATATAGGTAATAGGTGTGTGATGTTTAAGTGACCTTGAAAGGTGTTTAAATACTTTCAAGATGATGAAAACAGAAAGTATCTTCAAATTATTATGGAACAGAAGTTATTTCCTTTAACTATATACATATTATTTTCAAAACTCACTGATGGTGAATTACTTGCATAAGTCAAGGCACAGATTATTTGAGCTATTTGCTGTAAAGAGGTTTGCACGACATGGCTGACACCAAGTTCATTAGTTTCTTTCTGTCATACTTTACTCTTCACTGTCAGACAGAAATCTTGCTGTTTATCATCAATAATTTACTGTTACTTTTGCTACTTTCTACTGAATGGGACTTATCTATGGAGCATCACATACAGGGCCGTTGCAACTAAATACAACTAGATAATTGAACGTGGTAAGTTTCGGGTTGCTGCAATAGGAGACTGGTGTCATTACTTAAGATTTGTCATCTTTTCACCAATGCCCGCAGCCACTCCTTCAGAAAACAATGGCTTTTTAAGATTTTATTTGTGTAATTTTTAAAATTTATTTTCCAGTTACGCTTGACATTCAGTACTATTTCGTATGAATTCCAGGTGTACAGCGTTGAGGTTGGACAATCATACACTTTAAAACTGATCCCCTGGATATTTTCAGTACCTCACTAGCACCACAAACTAGTACCATCCGTAGTTATTACCATATTATTGATTCTACGGCCCATGCTCTGCTCTATAACCCTGTGACTGTTTTTGCAACCACCAGTCTGACTTCTCAACCCCCTTCACTGTTTTTGGCTAGTCCCCCCTCTCCTCCCCTCTGGCTACCATCAATCTGTTCTCTGTACCTGTGAGTCTTTTTCTGTTTTGTTTGTTCATTTATGTTGTTCTTTAGATGCCACATGTGAGTGAAATCATATGGTATTTGCCCTTCTCTGACTGAGTTACTTCACTTAGCATAATACCCTCTAGCACCATCCATGCTGGCCCACATGGTAAGATTCCATTCTTCTGTGTGGCCAAGAAATACTCCATTGTACGTACATACGTACCACTGCTTTTCAGTCTGCTTTGTCTACTGATGGGCACTTGGGTGACATCCATAACTTGGCCATTGTAACTAACGCTGCAGTGAGCACAGGGGTGCATCTGTTCTTTTGAATTACTGTTTTGGGGCTCTACAGATAGCTACTTAGAAGTGGAATCTCCGGGTCATAAGGCAGTTCCATTTTTGATTTTTCGAGGACCCTCCATACTGTTTTCCATAGCAGCTGCACCAATCTCATTCCCCACAACAGTGCACAGGGGTCTCCTTTTCTCCACATCCTCAGCAACACTTACCCTTTGTACATTTGTTGATGGTAACCATTCTGACAGGTGTGAGGTGACCTGTTGTTTTAATGTGCATTTCTCGAATGGTTAGTAGCATTGTGTATCTTTCTATATGTCTATTGGCCACCTGTATGCCTTCATGGAGAAGTGTCTATTCAGGTCCTCTGACCGCTTTTCATTGGATTCTTTAGAGGTATTTCCTTTTCTGCTTTCTCTTCTTTGTTGCTGTTGAGGTGTATGAGTTCTTTATAAATTTTCGATACTGACATCTCATGAGATAGATCATTAGTGAAAATCTTCAGCCATTCAACAGGCTGCCTTTTCATTTTGTTGATGGTGTCCTTTGCTGTGCAGAAACTTTTCAGTTTCTGATATATGTCCTTGCCTGAGGACATATCAGAAAAGAATATTGCTAATAGGAACGTCAGCACCTGTTACTGCCGGTGTTTCCTTCTGGGAGATACATGGCTTGTAGTCCTACATGTAAGTCTGTACTCCCATTTTGTATTGATTCTGGTGAATACAAAACAGTATGGTGTGAGAAGTTGGTCTCCTTTCATTTTTGGCCATGTACCTGTCCAAATTTCTAAATACTGTTTATCGAAGGGACTGCCTTCCCACCGCTGTATGTTGTTGCCTTCTTTACGAAATGCTAATGGACCATATAAGTGTAGGTTTGTTTCTGGGCTCTCTGTTCTGTTCCATTGACCTACATGTTTGATTTTATGCCAGTACCTTGCAGTTTCGATTACTGTAGCCTGGTAGTAATAACAGTTTCCTTTTAGGTAGCGTGGTACCTTCCACTTTGTTCTTTCTCAAGATTGCTTTGGCTGGCTATCCAGGGTTTTCGGTGGATCCATATAAATTTGGGGATTATTTGTTCTCATTCTGCACAAGAGGTCTTTGGTGTTGTGATAGGAATCACGTTGAATCTGTAGCTTGCTCTTGGTAACGTGGGCACTTTAACAATGTTAATCCTTCCTATCCATGAGTGCGGTATGTTCTCGTATGTCTTTAAGTTTTTTCTTCAGTGTCTTGTAATGTTCCAAGAGCAGATATTCTACCTGCTTGGTTAAATTTATCCTTCACTTTTTTTCTTTTTCTTTTCTTTTCTTTTCTTTTCTTTTCTTTTTTATTTTATTTTTTTTAGGCAGTTGTAAGCAGGGTTGTTTTCTTAGTTTCCCTTTCCGATCATTTGTTATTGGTATGTAAGAATGCAATTGATTTCTGAATATTTACTTTGTATCCTGCTACTGTACTGAATTCATTTCTTTGTTCCGGTAGTTTGCTAGTGGACTCTTTTCTAGGGTTGCCTGTATGCAGTATCATGTCATCTGCAGAGTAATGACAGTTTTCATTCTTTCTTTCCAACATGAATGCCTTGTGTTTCTTCTTCTTATCTGATTGCTGTGGCTTGTACTTCCAGGACTGTGTTGAATAAGAATGTTGAAAGTGGACATCCCTGCCTTGTTCTTGATCTTATGGGAAATCTGATTTTCAATTTTTTTCCTTTCAGTTTAGTTTTATGTTGTTTTCAGGTGTACAGTCTAGTGGTTGGATAATTATATACTTTACATGGTGTTCCCCTCAACATTTCCAGCACCCATAGATAGTGATCGTGACATTATTGACTATATTCTGTATGCCTTACTTTATATGCTTAAGGAAAATACTTTTTGTGTTTCTCCATTGAGGTGTGTTAGCTGTGCGTTTGTTGTATATGGCCTCTATTATGTTGAGGTATGTTTCCTTTAGTCCCACTCACTGGAAGTTTTTATCATCAGTGGGTACCGTATTTTGCCAAATGCTTGTTCTGCTGTATCTACTGATACGATCGTATAATTTTTATCCTTCAGTTTGTTTACGAGCTGTATCACGTTAATTGATTGTGACTGTTGTACCAACCTTGCATCCCAAGAATAAATCCCACCGGATTGTGATGTATGATCTTTCTCATGGATCGCTGACTTTAGTTTGCTGATATTTTGTTGAGGATCTTTGCATCTGTATTCATCAGGGATACTGGCCTATCATTTTCTTTCTTGTAACATCTTTATCTGCTTTTGGAATTGGGATAATGCCGGTGCCGGACTCATAAAATGAGCCTGGGAGTTTTTCCTCCTCTTGAACACTTTTGGAATAGTTTGAGAAGGATAGGCGTTAATTCTTCTTTGAATGTTTGGTAAAATTCACCGGTGACACCATCCAGTCCACGAGTTTGGTTTACTAGGAGTTTCTTCGTTACAGCTTCGATTTTGTTCGAAGTTGTGAACTATCACAACTGATAGGTGTGATCAGTCTATTCAGATTTCCTGTTTCTTCCTGATTCAGTTTTGGAAGACTGTACATTTCTAGGAATTTATCCACTTGTTCCGGATAGTCCAGTGTGTTTGCATGCTCATAATATTGTATTATAACAGTCCGTTGTATTTGTTTGGTGTCAGTTGCTACTTCTCCTTTTCCATTTGCTACTTCTCCTTTTCCATTTATGACTTGATTAGTTTGGGTCCTCTCTCTTTTTTTCTCGCAGAGTCTGGTTAAAAGCTTATCAACTTTTCTTTTCTTTTCTTTTCTTTTGTTTTTTTTTTTTTTTTTTTTTTATCTTTTCAAAGAGCCAGCTCTTGGTTTCATTGAACTTTTCTATTGTTTCTTTAGATTCTTTTTTTGTTATCTCCATTCTGGTCTTTGTGAATTCCTTTCTTCCACTTACTTTGGGCTTTCTTCATTGTTCTTTTTCGAGTTCCTTTAGGTGTGAGGTTAGGTGGTTCACTTGAGCTTAGATGATTATATTTTAACTGTAATCAAAACCCTCTCCATGTTGTAGACCTCAGATTTCTTTCATAGCTGATGTTCTATACTCTTATTAGTACACTATGCTCATAAGTAGGAAACATAGGTGTCGTGCGGTTGATCTTCAGATTGTCGTTCACAGCAAGGTTCATAGTACAGGGAAACAAGGATGTGAAGTCCACCTTTCTATCATACATATTGTCACACTAGATCATGCTAGATTTCTTTGTATAGCTGAAGAAGTGAGTATTACCACTTTCCAATTTATGTTCAGTGCTTGGATTGAAGGAAGTGGTGAAACCAAAGAGTGGGGTCGAGGGCGGAGATGGTCCTGAAGTCGTCGGGTGCAGTTTACCAAGTGTGGAGCCCACTGAAATGCTGCAGAAAGGTACGTTACCAATTACAAAAGCAGTTTACACGGTTTCTGGTTTTCACTATATTACACCTTTATCAGCCAGAGATCATGCACTGTTACATGAATAGGCTTCCCGTGTAAAGAGATAGGGCTTTGAAGGGCAGTTCAGACCCCACATGACTGACTGCCTTACTTACAGGTAACCAGACACAGAAAGAAGTGGGGCCAAAGCCATATTGAATCATAATATGTGAAAACATCTTCTTATTATTGAGCGTAAGCACTTTAAATAACAGCTAATAAATTTTGGAGCCTCTTATGATTTCTTCTTTTACAAATACTTAAAACATTTGTAATAAACATAAGTTTGTATGAAATATGCTGAGACACTGAGGTAGATTGTAGTACCGGCTCTAACATAATTTGTATGATTATGGGAGGTCCCTTGATTTCAAAGCCAATATTTACTCTTCTGTAAGTAGTGAATTCCACTATATTCCATTAATTTTCAGTGCTGATTCCTGGATTCTCTAGTTTCGTTGGGAGGAATACACAGAATAGGAATATACTCTGTTTTGGACTTAATATGTTGTCTTTTCTGGAGCCTGAGTTTAGCATCTGAACTAAGGTCTCATAGCTACCAAAATAACGAGTAAACACTCCAGCGCTGTTTCTTTTTCTATATGAAGACATGGGTACCTGTTCTTAGATTCTGTCAAATTCTGAATTCTGCTGGCTCTTGGAAACAATTGCACTTTTATTTCTTTTTCTAATGGCAGCTGAAATGACTGAAGGATAAAGTGGCAAGAGGTAGTCTAGTTTTCAGTTTCTCTGTCTGATCAAGTAGAGAGAGTGCAGCCAAGTCACTGATGCTAAAGGCCGGTGTGAATAAGATGCCTGTGCTAAGCATGCTCACCATCTCGGCTGTCATTTTTAATGAGTTAATAATAATGTTCCTGATGACAGCGTGGACACTATGCTATAATCATTTGTAATCACATCAAATGCAGCGCAATTCTACCTTGAAATATCAATTAAGGAGAGTTGAAGTTCGAAGACTATACCTTTATAGTAATTCCTGAGTATCAACTTAAGTATGTTTACTGCTCAAATTAATAAAGTTTTTCAAGGCCTCTCCTGGAAGCTGATCTCCAGGAACAGACTCAGCCAAAGACTTGCAGGTGGGGGTGGGGGTGGCAGAGATGGGCTGGAAGTCAAGAGGGAGATTTTACCAAACCTAGAGCACATTAACATGCCAGTAGCAGGTTTTGGTTTTTGGATTTTTGTTGTTCTTGTTGGTGGTGGTGTTTTGTTTGTTTTTATTGAGGTGATTCATGTGCTTGCCAAATTGAGCACTAATAATTAAAGGAACTTTGCATACAAGGGAATTAGCCTTCTGAAGTTTTTACTCTACGTTGCTGAACCATTTAATTAGACTATTTGCATTAAGAGAGAGGTTTTAGACAACTTGCAGGAGCCTATTAAACATGGCTAACATGGACTTGGGCTAAGATCGTAGAGTTGAAATGCATGTGTTACTAAACTAAATAGATAAGAAATTGCACGACCTTCCACCATAAAGAGGGAACAAGGAAAGAACAACAGAATTAACCTAAAGGAAAAGGAAGATGGTACATAATAGGTAGAAATTGTGAGGAAAAGGGGAAAGAATGCAATTAAGAAATCAGAAAGATGGCTCTTTGGAAAGACATTGAAGAAGAGATTCCATCAGTTAAGTAATCTTGGAAGAAGTCCAAGTATACCCAATAAGGAATATGAACAAGAAACTAACAGGTATTGAGTATTTTACATGATTGAAAGTGAAGATATTCCTGAACTCTAATATTTTCAAAATATGGATGAAATGATTCATATACTAGGAAACCTTATCTTATGTAATAGACCCCACTAGCACCAGAGTGTCTAAACATTGGAGATGCCATGGGAAAAATACAGAAATTGGTTCAGAGATATCCTTCCTAAACTCTTAACTTTTAGTGAATCACCTGATAATGGATACTTGCAAGTTGGGAGACAATAGTTCTAAAGCATTCTCACCATGCAAAGTAAATGTTAACTATGTGAGCTCAGGGATGGGTTGATGATACACGTTTACCTTGGTAACCACTCCCCTGTACATATGCACGTGTATCGTCACGTTCCACTCTTTCAATACATACAATTGTACCTGTTAATTATTCCTCAGTAAAGTTTTTCAGAAGTACTTACTTTCAGAAACATTAAGTTACTTAAGCTTGTCTAACTATCACTCTCCTCTCGTTCTTCATGTTCCCTTTTCCGTCTCTCTTCTGCTCTGCATTCAACCCTGTTTTCTTTCCTCTCAATTTCTTTCTTTTTTCTTTGTTTTCCCCTTATTGTAAGGCATCCTACTATGAAGTTCAATGACAGTGATGACTTAAAACTAGAGTGATGGTAGGAGTTATTATACAAATTGGAACTCACTCAGGTGTGAGAAAGACATTACTCATAGTTGCACTTGGACTACAGATGGAACCGAGGACCCATGGCTTACCCTGCTTAAACAAATCACAGAAGAGCTAAACCAGGCCAAAAACATTTGTGCATTTCTGCACACTAGAGAAAAAGCAAAGGGAGTAAGGGCTTTTCTAGTTACTTCCCATAGGCAGGAACAGATGTGCCATTGCTGTTTTTGCTGTCTTATGTTCATCATGTTATTTCGAGTGGAAGCATTTAGATGACACTTTCTCGTAAGTTTCTTCTGTTTCTTAGGGGTTTTCTGTTGGATGATGTTTGGATTTTTAGAGAAAGTTGATGCAATTTTTGCTTACTATCTAAAACCACCCTTTCATAGGTTCATCTCATTTCACGTGCCCCACACTTGGACAGTCTTTTTGTTTCCAAGTACCAGTAGAAAGAGTAGCGTGTTTAATAAACATTGGTAAAATATACACTTGGAAGTCTGTCTTATAAAACCAAAACTGTGTTCTTTGTACGCCTTTAATGAAATCTAAATCAGATTAGGCTTTAGCCTAATTTTCCTAACTGTTATGCTTATCTCGCAGGGTCCCGGGACCCACGGATTCAAAGGAAGAAGATCTGAAAACATGCAGACTCTTGTTCTGTTGGAGATTTGCCTGTTAAAATTCTCTTAATAAAGTTCAACAGTACCTACAAAGAATCTTGCAGACCTTTTGTGAAACATACTCCCAAGTACCTGAAATTATTGAAAATTATATTATTTCTGGAGTCGTATACTCCAGTGGTGCTTTTATATGCACATATATTTGTACGTTGATATTCTCTCCAGCAACCTTGCGACATATGCATATCAATTCCCAAAGGTGGTTTCTATATCCTTTCCAGGTTTCATCATGCACAGTCAAATCATTCTTGAATGCTAACAGGTTTTTCTTCTGCTGTTTTAAACATGATGCCTTATTCCCTGCCCCCCTTTTCTCCTTCTACAACAGGGATGGGCCCACCCCAGTACAGTGATGATAGAATCGGGATTAGTGTGGCAAAGTTCTTATTCCTGATAGGAAATGTTTTTTTTTTTTTTACATTTCACCATGTTCACTGTGTTGTAAAGGAACTTCCATTCCAATCCTAAATTGGCAAGAATGTTAACCTTGCATATAGGTTTACCTCCATCAAACACCAGTGCATTTGTTGAGATGATCGTAGGATTTTTCCCTCTCTTTAATCGGTTAACGTGGTGAATTACATAGGAAAGTTCCTATGTTTGAACAAGCCTTGTATTCCTTTGAAGAGGGCTTGGTCATGAAACATTCATCTGAATAAGCTGCATGTCAAGAATGTGTTTGGGGTGTTTGCGAATGACCTCGTGAGCAACATTAGCCCGGACTTTATTTCGTGTACTCTCTTTCTTGACTTTGGTATGAAGGAACACTAGCTTCATGAAATGCATTGGTATATCAGAATTCTTCCTCCATTCTTTGGAATGGAAGTCTCTGCAAAGCTGGGAGGAAGTTAGCGATAGGCTTTCCCAAGACCAGCTCTTTCTAGGCTGCATCTCCTGTTTTGGTGTGCAAACCTACTAACAGGGCAGGGACAGAAGGGGATGCTTCAGGTCCCCATCACTTCTGCCTTTGGGAGGTGCCCGACTTTCCTGCAGGATGCCTCTTAATGATGCTGTCAGTCAGAAAGCTCCTTGCTCCTCGTTCTATGCTGACATTGATCTTCTACACGCAGCAAGGTAAAGTCAGGGCGCTGTTAACTAGCCTGGGTCATTTCAACCTCTCCTACATGGCTGTGAATGAGCTGACCAAACCAAACCCTCAGCTGTGTACACTAACGACAGTAGCGGCATGTATGTATTGACATCCTTCATAACAACAGGAATGATAGTGACTCACCCTTAAACAGCATATAGTATTTGTTACCACTTCTCTGAGCTAAGTGCCACACATGTATGACTTTATTTAATCCTTATGGTAATAAAGGTGGCCAGAGTGGACACAAATTTATAAATGAGTCCAGTGCGAAGCAGATTTGGGGATTCAGGTTCTAACTTAGAAAACCTTCCTGTTTCTTGAAGTAAAACCTTCTCAAAGTGTAGTATACAGAAGAACGGACGTACATGATGACTATAGTAGTAATCTGATGTTTTTAGAAATGTTTACGTATGTGTGGATGTGTGTGTTCTGAATGTATAGATTTTATTTTTTCAACATAAAAGGTTTTGTTCTTCTGATGGAAAGATTTTGGAAAATTGAGATGTAGCACACAGTCCTCACAGTGCCCCAAAGAAATCATGGATGGAGAGGGAAACACAAAAGTTCTGTCCATCGGGAGGGTGTCCCTTCATCACTCTGCGTGGATACGCCACACGGGCAGTAGTGCCACAGCTGCCCACATTCAGGTGGTCCATGCTTGCTGCGTAAAATCATGAGTAAGCCAGGATCTAGTTTTCCTTTGTCAGTTGCCTGGACTGCTGCTGCTACACAGTTCCATGGAGAGAAAAGGGTAAGAGAAAGCAGGTCACTCAACGTGGACCCATCAGTGAAGCACGGGTTCACGCTCTACTACCAGGCATCTGCTTCTGCTTGCTTTTCAGATTCTTCACGTGGGCGGTTTTGTTTTCTTTTTGTATTCCATCTAGAATTTTAGTTCTACTTAGTGGGACACGTAGGCAATAGTGAGGTAGCTCCACAGTGGCCAAAGACAGAATCCCTTCACCGAAAAATTTTATGGACTTTCCTTAGAGCAGTTTGTATGCGAAGCAATATTGAATAGGACATACATAGTTCCCACATACCCTGCCACCCCCACAGCCAAAGATACAGCCTCCCCCTCTTTCAATAGTCCTCGCCATCATAGTACATTACTTAAAAATCAACAAAACTACATGGCATTGTAGTAATGAAAACTCCAGTTTCATTATAAATAAATTTTGGTGGTGTACATTCTGAGTTTTCACATGTAAAGTAGCATGCATCCACATGGGTTTTGCGTAGACATAAATTTTCAGCTACCTTGAGGAAATGCTAAGAAGTACGATTATGCCATCACATGGAACAGGTTTACTGCTCTAAAAATGTTCTGTGCTATGCCCATCATTCTTCTCTCTCCCAACCTTGGCAACCACTGATCTTTTTACTCTCTCCATAGTTTTACCTTTCCCAGAATGTCACATGGTTGAAACCATACAATGTGTAGCCTTTGCAGACAGGCTCCGTTCACTAAGCAGCATGCCTTTAATATTCTTCATGATTTTTCATGCCTTGATAGTTCCATTCTTTCTAGCCCTGAATAATATGCCATTCTCTGGACGTACCTCAATTTACTTATTCATTTAACTACCAAAGGGCATATTAATTGCCTCCAAGTGTTGGCAGTTATGAACAGATCCGCTATAAACATCTGTGTTCTGTGTTCATGGATAGGACTCAGCATTGTCAAAAGTGCCAGTTTTTTTTTTTGTTTTTGTTTGTTTGTTTTAAGCAAGGTGCTCTATACATTCAATGCAATCCTAATTGTAAGATCTCAGCAGGATATTTTATGGGTATTGACAACCTGGTTTCAAAATGTATGTGGAGAGGCAAAAGATACAGAACAGCCTATGCAATCTTCAAGGAGAAGAACAACGCTGGAGCAAAGATGAATGGAAGCTGAAGCAAAGAGGAATGATAGTGGAGAATTCAGAGAAGACTTAGCATTGTGTTGTCAACTGAGTCAGAGGAGGCATTTACCGTTTCCTCAGGCAATGCAGGGCTAATTTCCTCAGGCACAGTTAAGGTGGCTAGTACTACTGTGGATGGAGGGGTGGAAGCTACCATGAGGATGAGAAGGACAATTCCACTGGGGGTGGGGAGGTCTGTTCACCGACAAGGAAGTTTAGTGGTCCAAGTCCTCAACTCCATCTGGGACTTCCCTACAGGTTCCCATTCCAATTTACAGGATGCCGTTCTTTTCCCAATCCGTTGCCTGCACTTTCAGAGTACACACCTTGCAATGCTAGGATTTCAGGTTGCATTGCAATTCAACCCAGTGCAGGATGAGGCCTGATGTTTGGTTTTGAGCAATTTCAGCCCTGTGGATACAGGAGATAAGGCTCTCCATTTAGGATGGAGAGGGTTATGTCCAAGGTTCACACCCACACTATCCCTTAGCCAGTGGTCACCTGCCACAGCCCTGGTGCTCATTCCAAACAGTTTTCTCATTTTGGGTGGTAGAGACAGGCTGATAATTGTCTACATCTTGAAGTCCTGGCTCCTCTATTCTCTTCATCTAGTTTACTATAAGCAGTCAGGGGGAACCAAGCCACCTTCCACACTTCCTTAGAAATGTCCTGGACTTCCTGCCAAGATGGAGGAGTAGGTAGACATGCTTCACCACCCTCCACAACAATAAGAAGACGTACAACTACCTCAAAACTAAAAACAACCTGAACTATCAGAAAAACCAAACTGCATGGAAAGTCCAACAAACAAAGGCATAAAGAAGTAATACTCATGTAGGCAGGTAGGAGGGGAGGACCCGGGGAAGAGAGGATGCCGTGTGCAGATGTGGCAGCAGTGGAAGCGACCACAGCAAGGCAGTGGGCTGGGTCTGGCCAGTGGAAAAGTGCAGTCACACATTAGAAAAGTTGGGAGGGACACCTGGGAAGCAATCCCAGCCCCGGACCAGGCTGCACAGCTCATACTTCCAGCGCTGGGGAAAATAAAACCTCCTTGCTCCTGACTGTGGAAAGCAGTGGGTCTGGGGGTGGCAGACGGAAATGATGGTCTCTCAGCAGAGTTCATTTGTTTAGAGGGCCCCCACAATCCTAGGACATCCTCAAACCCACCGATTCTGGGAACCACAACCAGGACAATAGCTAGAGGGGCATCAGTCCCATCCAGGGAGCGGGAGAAGTGCCTGGAAAAGGGGCGAGTGCAAAGCAAGTGGCATTGTTCCCTCTCAGACCCATGCCCCACATACAATGCCACAGCAAGTGAAACACGTCACCCCGCACTGACCAATACCTAAGGCTCCGCCCCCTGCAACATAACAGATTTGACAGCTCTACCTAAGACACAGAGGCAGAGACAGGAGCCTGTCAACTTGAGACAGAGAAGTACGACCCAAAAGAGAGAGCAGATTAAGGTTCCAGTGGGAGAACTGAGTGACAAGGAGGTAGCCAACCTAACAAATGCAGAGTTCAAAACACAGGTGGTAACGAAGCTCACGGGTTTGACAGACATGCCTGAGTATGACAAATGCATAAGGGAAGAAGTGAAGGTTATGCTAAATGAAACAAAGGACAATCCACACAAAATCAATGGTGAAGGGAAGGAAGATGGGGTGCAAGTCAATGATTTGGAGACTCAGGAAGAAACAAACAGTCAACCAGAACAGAACGAAGAAACAAGAATTGAAAGGGGCGGGGGGGACTCAGAAGAGGCTTAGGAACCTCTGGGAAAACTGCAAATGAACCAACATTAGAATCATAGGGGTGCCAGAAGGAGAAGAGGACGAAATTGAAAACTTATGTGAAAATACAATGGAGGAAAACTCCCCAAATTTGGCACAGGAAATAGACATACAAGTCCAGGAAGCATGGAGACTCCCAAACAAGCTAGATGCAAAGAGGACCAACATAATTAAAATGCCAAAGGTTAAAGATAAAAAACCTTAAATGCAGCAAGAGGAAAAAAGATACAACGAATAGATGTTCAGTGGGCAGAGGGGCAGGGGAGGGGAGAGAAGTAGGGAGAGAAGGGGAGCAGTTTAGTCAAGGAAATAGCATGGAAGAACCATGGGCATGGACAACAAGTAGGATTGACTTTAGGGGGGAGTGGGTGGGTGAGGAAGGGGAGAGAAGGGAGGGGAAGTGGGATGGATGTAATACAATGATAATAAAATCAAATTTAAAAACAAAACTGCATTACTCCTGTACTGTTTGATAGAACAGAACCTTTCCTAGGCCAGAGATGACCCACTCCCTTCTCTTGGGAATCATACTTTCCTTAATAAATTTCCCACTTGCTTTGTCAAAATTATGATTTTAAAAAAGAGAGAGAAAAGAAGAGAGGTACCTACAAGAGGGTTCCTATGAGACTACCAGCTGAATTCTCAAAAAGAAACTTTGCAGGCAAGAAGGCACTTTTCATCAAAGTGAGGAAAAGCAATGACCTGCAACCAAGATTACTCTTCCAGCAAAGCTATCATTTAGAATGGAAGGGCAGATAAAGTGCTTCCTAGGCAAGGTAAAACTAAATGAAAGAGTTCATCATCACCAAGCTCTTAATGATATGACATGTTAAAGGGACTTATTTAATGAGAAGAAGAAGATCTACACTATGAACATTAAAAAGACAACAAACTCACAACTATCAACAACAGACTCTAAACATTACAAATGAAAGCAAACTAAGCAAACAACCAACAAAGGAACAGAATCATAGGTATGGGGATCATTGGGAGAGTTATCAGCTGGGATGGGGAAAGGGGAGAAAAGGGCAAATGGTGCAGGGGTTGAGAAGCATAACTGGTAGGTACAAAATAGACAAGGGGATATTGGGAACTGTATAGGAAAAAGTGAAGCCAAAGAAATTACATGCATGACCCATGAACATGAACTAAGCAGGGGAGTGCTGGAAGGATGGTGGGGTTATCATATGGGTGGAGAAAAGAGAAAAATGTTGGGATAACTGTAATAACATAATTAATAAAATATATCTTTTAAAAATAAAAATATACCCCATGTTATATAATCAAATTAGGCCATGTAACTCCAGTTGTATGAAACCTTTTCCTTTGTTTTATCTCCTCCTCTTTAATTATGCTATCATATCATTGAAGATTACTTTAACTTCCATATTCTTTGAGGAAATGACAAGGCTGAAATCCAATCCATGTCAATTTATATATCCTCAGGTACTTTGCATATATGAAAATGGCATGTGGTTTTCCTGTGTTACTCCAGTGAAGACTGTATAAGAAAGCAGACTGCTTCAAATCTAAGTGCTCCTTAGCAGAGTGCTATGACCTTTATTGTAATATCCTTCAGAAAATACTACAGGAGTGTAACTTAGTCAATATCGTATCATGAAAAGCCAAACACAAATCTAATCCATGCCAATATTTTTGAGAAGTGTATAAACAACACTATAATGCTTTTCATCTTCTATAGTTAACATCGGCTTGCTGGTTGTACTAAATACAGAAGGGGCACCAGGGAAGAAAGAATGTATCCTAGAGTACCTAAGCCAGTGGTAACTGCATATGAAGTGAATGCTTACACTATGGGCTGGATATTCTATTTCCCATTATTACCCACATGGAAGAGTTTGTCCATCCAATTGTACAGTCACTCCACACACCCTGCTGACTATGGTACTCAAATAGTAATACAACTGTGTTAAAAAAATAAATGAAAATCTCCTTCCTATATTGTTATTCTAAATCCTCAGCTGTAGTGTCCCTTGACAAAATATAATCCAGGCAATATTGAATAAAATATCTGACTTTGAAAGATAAGCCTTTTTATGTAAAGAAAGGCATTTGGTGCTGTTAACACAATGTATTAGATATTTTTTTCATTGGAGAAATAAATAATTATAAAGGAACATGAAGTATCTTCCTACATTTCACTCATGATTAGTAAGCTTTATCCAAAATGTTCAATGTGAACCCAAAAGTTCTATTTACACATCCCTTTGCAACACATTTTTTTTTATTCAAACCTCCTTAAAATTGGATCTCATCTCATCATTAACTTCAAAATTCCAAACACACATGCATTTCATTAGACCTAGTGTTTATTGTTAGGATCAATTCCTAAAACAGAACAAAAGCACTTTGCAACCAGCAAACCTTTCACACTACATAGATCCTTATTATCTTATTGGCAACAGGTTAATGGGGAAAGTGATCCAAGAAGGGAAAAAAAGAGGTTGCATAGTGAAAGCTAAATAATATTAAGTTAAAAACTGTTGTTTGCCCACCTTTCTAGCCATGTAGTAGATCCTCTCAAAATGCAAAATATTGGCCCTAAAAGCACTGGAAAGATGCTGTTGCTTACAAATAAGGTTTATTTATGGATTTATTTTTGGTTAAGAGACTAGATATTGTGGCTCTTGCTAACCATTCCTAATTGGTTGTTCCCAAAAAGTTCTACCAAAAGAACTGAATAAGACTCAGTAATCACACATATCTGAATCATTCTAATCTCATCACAAGGGGATGTGAGTCTGGTTTGTTTAAATTATTGTTTTAGGAGTCTCTGAGGATTCCTTTTGCTCCTCTTCTCTCTCCCTCTCTTTTGGTGGCTCTTCTCTCCTTCTGAGTTTTGTGGCAACTCATCTGGTAGACCACAAGCCTGTATGGTATCAGGGTTTGATATTCAAGTGGCTGAACCCCTCTACTAATGTTTTCAGAGAAGTTGGATTCTGCCCTGTAGGGTTGCCAGAAATACCCTCCTTTCGAATCTGGCAGCAATGACATCTACATTTTTTCTGATTTATGGCATATGAGGAAAAGATTTTTCTTCATTTTTGAACATGATAAGGTATCATATGAGTGAGAGTTTTCTGTCTCATGTTATCTATATATGTATTTTTCTTGTGAAGAAATGCTGACCTTTCCCCCTGCATCTCTTGTTAAGTCATCTCATCTCTGTTTTGTTGTTGGAGCAGTCCTTCTGGTGGAGGAATGTGGTAGTTGCTATCAGTACTGGCATTGAATTTAATGTGATCCAAAGTTTTCACTTCAGAGAACAATGGTTGAGATGTTGGTGTAACTTTCTGGAATACGTCTTTCAGTGAATTCCATGAAGAATCAGAATCTGAGGTTGTGGTAACTCTCTGTGATGGATACACAGAAGTATAGCTACAGCTTGAAGCTACTCTTGGATTTCAGGGATGGACAAGAAATTAAAGCTGGTGGTTTTCAAATTGTTTGATTTAGTGAGGAAAGGACTACAGCCAAATGTTGAAACCTGAAAAAAAAAAAAAAAAAAAAAATGGTGGAAAGATAATAAAGAACAAGGAACATCACAAAAACAGTTTTTTTAATGCAGAAAAATATCCTTATACTCACAATGGAAATGATAGCTATGGTAGTGAAGCATGTTCATGATTAAACATACTGTGAAAGCCATATTATGGTGATTTCTTTTGCCCAGGCTCTGCTCCCCTCCTGCAAAGATGGAAACCAAAGATACACAAGTTTTCCAATCAGAATCCTGTGTTTTACATAGTTTTGTTTTGTCCACAGCAAGCACACCTAGTACCCGGGTCTTGGTTTTGTTATGCCACTCTAATATATAGAACCAGAGCTCCAGGGAGAAATGGCTGATTCTAGAAGACTAAGTAGATACAATATCTAAATAAATTGCTATGCCGAAAGATCTGAGAGACTGATACAGAGTGGTGCTTATACAAATAACCCTTTTGAACTAACCCAAACACTGTGAGAATTTTCTTCCAATTATAGTCATTACAAAATATTAATTAGCCCAAGGGATATTGAGGAAGTCATGCCATACTGCAGGTAGTATCTTCAATCAGTAACCCATTCTTTACATTCTGTTAACCTGAACCTCTTCCTGTTCATCAGATGGTCCGTGCTCTCTCTGATTTGCACAACCTCATACAGGCTGTTGTACAAAAACTCATACATGCCCTGTCAGGGATGCTTCTCCTCCATTTTCATCTGGCTGGTTGCTACTTACCTTCAACTCACAGGTTGCAGTTCTCATTCTCCAGGAAGCTCTTGGTGCCTCTGAAATTGGCTTATGTCCTGCTATGAGCCGGGAAGTTCATACAATCTCTTTCTGTCTAAGAGAAAACACTTGCCAAAGTTCCTTGTCAGTGTTCGCTT
>PVIW01015385.1:0-19925 GCA_004026585.1 Noctilio leporinus | reverse complement strand
ACAGTATGGGGTTTCCTTAAAAAACTAAAAATGGAACTGCCTTTTGATCCAGCAATTCCACTACTTGGACTATACCCAAAGAAGCCTGAGACACCAATTCATAAGAACCTATGCACACCTATGTTCATAGCGGCACTATTTACAATAGCCAGGTGCTGGAAACAGCCTAAGTGCCCATCAGTGGATGATTGGATCAAAAGACTTTGGTACATTTACACAATGGAATTCTACATAGCAGAAAGAAAGAAGGAACTTGTACCCTTTGCAACAACATGGATGGAACTGGACAGTATAATGCTTAGTGAAATAAGCCAGTCAGTGAAAGACAGGTATCATATGATCTCACTCATTACAGGACAATAATGAGCGAAACTAACAACAAGCAAAACAGAACCAAATGTATGAATACAAGGAATAGGCGTGCAGTTGTCAGGGGGAAAGCGGTTGGGGGGAGGGGGGAGGCAGAGGCAAAGAAGGGGAGCAGCTTAAACAAGAACCTAGTATAAAGGAACCATAGACATGGACAACAGGTGGGATTGACTTTGGGGGGATATGGTGGGTGGGGAGGGGGACAGAGGGGAGCATAAAAGGGATGGATGTAATACAACAACAATAAAATTTAAAAAAAAATAGCAGTAGCACTGGGAATGAAAAGCAATATTTAATTTGACAAATATTTCTCAGATATTATGTGATTATACACAAATGTATAGTCACTATGTTGTATAGCTGAAATCACCATAACCTTGCATGTCTACTGTAAGTGAAAAAACTTTTAAAAAAGAAATATTTCAAACATGTAAATTATAAAGTTTAGAAATTCCTTGATGAGTAAGGCTCTGATATGAATACCTCTAATACCCAAGAAATAGTGGATGCTTACAACAGATGCTCACTAAATGCCTGCTGATGAAATAAGCATAGGTGTAGCACATGACATGACATAAAATACTATTCATTCATGGTGATGGGCATTTAGATTTCCTGCAGCTTTTAAAAATGTCCAAAGCCAGGAGCCCTTAAGTGATCCCTTCTGCAGTTGAATACTATCCCAGTTGCTTTAAATTCAACCTTTGGGGTACACATGGTTTGCTTGCTCAGTAAGCAACCTTCGATCCATCCATGTTGTAAGTCCAGCACTGCCTGGGGCAGAGATGTGTTCTGTTCTTGTCATTGTGGAGTCTTCTCTTGTGTTAATAGAGCAATATCTTTGGTAGATGTGGTACAAGCTTTGTAAAGCAGCAGCACCAATTTACCTTCCTATCAGCATTATATAATTGTTCCAATAGCGTGGGGGATCCCTGACTCTCAGAGATTCCTTGGTGCCGTGGGTGAAATGAACACTTCCCTGGCAGCGTGTGCTAGGAGGGGAAGGCCAGCTAGTGTATCAGAAGACAAAAGCCAGGTTTGCTGCTCTCACAGATCTTTCTTTTTTCTTTTTCTTTTTATTTAATTTTATTTTTTATTATTTGTAGAGAGAGAGAGTAAAGGAGAGAGGCAGAGAAGGAGAGAGACATCAGTGTATGATTGCCTTCCACCTGCCTCCAGCTATGACCTGGCTGGAGACCAGGCTTGCAAACTGGTCATGTGCCCTGGCTGGGAATTGAACCAGCAACCTTTGGGTTTGTAGGCCAGCACCTTATCCACTGTGACACCAGCCAGTGCCCAAGATCTTTTATTGAAAGCAGTAAACTTGAAGGCATGTAGCTTGTCAATCAATGCTAAACAATGTTAATTACAGGAAAATGAATATTGTCTAGGAATAACAAGTGGAGGAGTACTGAGATTTTACTCAGGTCAGGATGTGCATTTAAATTTTTTAAAATCTGTTGATACAATGGAAGGATTAAGTGAGGTGAGAGAACAGGCCAAGCTTCAAAAGCTTGATTTCCATGGGGGCCCACTGGCTATAGCATCAGGGCATGTACACACCCAGCTTTCCTGGTTTTCTGGTCAGGTCTTACAGGCTTCGCCTCCTCCACCTGGCGTGCGTGGGTCTCCAAGCCTCGATGCTCTCCCAGGGAGACCCCAATACAATAGCACACAATATTCTTTAGTTTTAGACCATCTTGGGGGGGGGGTATACAGGAGTATTCCAAAGTGGTATTTTATTTTACTTTAAATATATATATTTTTATCTTTCAATCACAGTTGACACATAACACTATACCACTAAGTTATGACTATGACAAACCAACACCCGTTTGAAACCACACATAGCCACCACAACATACTAACTATGCTTCCCACACTGCACCTCATGGCCCCACCAACATTCTGCAGCTATCAACCAGCACCTCTGAATCTACCTATCCTCCTCACCCATTCCCCCAACCCTCCTTCCATCTTAAACAAGATCATTTAACATTTTTTATAATACTTGTTTAGTGGTGAAGAACTTCTTTAGTTTTTTCTGTCTGGAAAAACCTTTACCGGTCCTTCAATTCTAAATAATAGCTTCATTGGGTAGATTAACCTTGCTTGTAGATATTTTTACTTTAGAAGCAGGATTTTTCTCATAATCTACAGAGTCATCCATATAGAGATTCTGTCCTAAAAGTATCGGGCCAATGTCAATAGAAATAAAAGTTTGTGTGGCCAATACTTTCAGGACAGACTTCATATGTTTATTTCTTGCACTTGAATAATAATTTAAAGCCTTACAGTTTTAAAATTAAGCATGCATAGTAATCATTCTTAGTTGTAAGGATATATGCTGATGTTCTGAAGATAATGTTTGTTTGTTTTTTCACCAAGTAACTGTTAACAGAGAGGTTATTTTCATGGAAGATAGCCAGATGTTTCATTGGCTCCCATATGCTGAATCTGAATATAGTAGGACAATATAATTAGTAGTGGCCCTGGCTGGTAATACAGTGGATAAGGCACCGGCCTGAGAATCCAAAGGTCGCTGGTTCGATTCCCAGCCAGGGCACATAACCAGGTTGCAAGCCAGGTCTCCAGCCAGGTCCGTGGCTGGAGGAAGGTGAAAGGCAACCATACATTGATGTCTCTCCCTCTCTGCCTCTCTCCCTTCCCATCTCTCTGGAAATAATAAATAAATTTTAGTAAATAAAATATTTTAAAATAGTAATAATAATAATTAGTGGTGGTTTTAAATTGATGGTGCATACCTATCACACATTAAGTATGGATAGTAGCAGATTTAAAGTCTTGGTTAGCATAATTTTTAAATTGGAAACTTTCCCATGGGTAGGGAATCATTATATAACAGTTCATTTCTAATGAAAAGCCAATATACAGTCACAACTATAAGTTAAATCATTGATGTCATTAAAACATTTATACCTTCTTTAATTTGTGACAATTTTAGCATGAATTGATGTGTATGCTGTTTTTTTGTTTTTCTGGGTGAACATAAAGTTTATTAATTTATTAAATTTATAAACCCTGACATTATACACAATAGTTCATACTTAGCAACATTTATTTGTTGTTGCCCCTACCAACCCTCTTTCTATTCATAGGTAAATTACCTCTTGCATTTTTTTCCCTCTTTATCCATTGGTAGTCAATAGATTCTTATTATAAGCACTTTTATTAAAACTCTCCCCTCTATCCTACCATTTCTCTAAATTGCATACATACCCACCTATTTTTCCCTGTGTCTTTAACCATGCAGCTCAGTATTCTACAATTCAATAAACTGACATTAGGGTTAGAGGTCACAAATGTACATGAAATCACATGGGCAAGCAAAACTACCTGCCCATTTTGCAGTGATGTGACTCTCCTAATTTCAGTTTTGCTTTTTTATTTACTCTAAATCTCATATCTATCTTTAGTTCCAGCCAATTCTAACCTTAATTTTTACTTATGATATAAACCCTGGCTGGTAGCACAGTGGATAAGGTGCAGGCCTGCGAACCCAAAGGTTGCAGGTTCGATTCCCCAGCCAGGGCACATAACCAGGTTGCAAACCAGGTCTCCAGTCAGGTCTGTGGCTGGAGGCAGGTGAAAAGCAACCATACATTGATGTCTCTCTCCCTCTCTGCCTCTCTCCCTTCCCCTCCTTCTAAAACTAATGAAATAAAAAGCTTTTAAAAAAAGAAAGTCACCAGCCATGGACACCCATATCTTTCCATGCCATGCTGACTATCACACAAGTCCTTTAATTGCTTGAGCATCTCCTAACTCTGTCATGTTACCCTTTCCATCTGTGAATTAGGAGGTCAGCAGTTTGCTGAGCACCTTAAATTCAAAGACAAATAAAACACAATAATTGAGGGGTTGCAAGTATCTGAATTATACTATGAACTCTGAAAGAGAAAAAACAAAAGAATACTTGCTGAATGAATAAAAGAGTAAATGAATGAAGAAATGAATGAATGAATGAATGAGTGACTTACATGATTAATGAACATGGACATATTGAACATTTGCCAGGTTGTTGCAGAGATATGATTTTCTATTTTTATATGAATTATTAATTAGATGATCTGTCAACTCCAAGTGACTACTTATCAGACTTTATTCACTTGTAACAGAAATAAAGATTTTAATTATTGACTCAAATGATGGAAATTATTGTCATATGTTGTCTTGATAAGCTATGTGAATAATAAAATAATCAATGAAACTAATAGCTAAGTTTTTTAAAGCATTTACTTTCTACAGACACGGTGGTATTATACCATCAAATCTTGTTTTTAAGTTTTCTTGATTCTTCTTTTTCCAGATCATAAATGAATGTTCACAGTACTGATTCAAGGTCTAATGCTAAATGAATAATAACAAGTTTTCACTAAGTGATAAATCTATGAACTATTTGGGTTAAAACAGATTTTCCAAATGAGTCAATAAAACTGCACCTATAGAACTAAAAAAAAATCCCTCTTCACTAAGGCCTCTGTGCTTGAGACTTCAATGAAGATAATCTCTATAAAAGACCACCAAACTAAAAGCATTCAAATTCCTTTGGTACTGTTTTCTGCTATTCTAGAGCATGCAATTGGGCCAACTGTCCCATAATTGGTTTATCTGTTATATAGATACTTCTAAGAAATGATTCTATGTCTACTCAAACTTTTAAACAAAAAATAATAACTTTTAAATATCTTACTAAATATGATTGTATTGCCTATCTATCACTCTCAATCTTTGTTGATATTCTGATTTAATAGTATGGCTATTTCTCTTTTTTAAATTAAATTTATTGGGGTAACTTTTGTTAAAATTATATAGGTTTCAAATGTACAATTTTATAATACATTATTTATATATTGCATTGTGTGCCCACCACCCAAAGTCAAATCTCATCTCTTCACCATATAGTTGACCCCCTGTACCCTTTACTATTCCTTATTCCCCTTCTCTCTGGTAACTACCATACTGTTGATTGTGTCTGTTACTTATTTGTTTGTTTTTCTTGTTTGTTCATTTGTTGCTTTTAGTTTTATTCCCAACATATGAGTGAAATCATATAGTTCCTGACCCTTTTTTTGTCTGAGTATTTAGCTTACGATGATACACCACCATTTTATAGGTAAAGTAGTTGACTCTTAAGAGGCAATATGTAATTTATTCAAGATTATTGAGCTGGTAAGCATATAATCAAAACCTTTGAATCCAAAATCCAAATGATTAACAATAACTTCTTCCTTTCCTTATATATTAATTTAAAATTTCCACTTAAATCACATGGAGAAGATTTATATTTTTTCAACTTAGAAAAGACCTACATTCAGATTATATAGTAATAACCACTATCTAACAATTGCTCTTTCTATGTCAGCAATTTCTATATTCTTTTTTAATATATCCAGGAAAAGTTTGTATATTAAACACTATTTATTCTAAATACTGTCCTAAGTTCAATGTTATCAAATTGGATATGTTTTATTTTTAATCTGTTTCAAGTGACTGCTTAATACATAGGGACCTATGTCTCAATTAATAATCTGATATATTTAAATTAAATTATCTGTTTTTAGGGAGATAGCCTAATAAAAGTGGTTTAAGTAGCTCAAACAGTAATGATTAATTTACTTTTCCTAGTTTTAATTATATAAAAATAAATGGCTTTTTAAAAATTGAAATACTGATAACTGAAGACATTTCTAAAGATGACTAATAACTCAACTTAGAAAAGTGAACTCTAGATATAAAGGTAGTTACCTTTTTAATAAAAACTTATATTTTTTCCTTAAAGGATGCTAGTGATTTTTATCTTTATTTTTTGCTTTACTACAATTACTTTATAATTTGTAAACAGTCTTATTCGGAAAATAGTATATATAAAATATTTCAATTTAAAATTTATATTAAATATGCAAAATTTGACATTTGAAATTAAAGTGAATTCTTTTTAAAAGTATAAATTCAGTTATAAATATAAAAGAATAGTCAACTATAGTAAATTGAGATATCCTTCTTTAGTTAGTTGAGACTATTATTAGATGGATTTTAACACACCTTGAATAATAGATTTATTAGCCAAAAGTTTTGTCACTTGTACTTCACAAATAATTCTGGTTTATATTTTTAAGAACACTACTTCCTCCATTAAACTTCCAATTTTTGACGTGTAGTTATAAATTTAATTGATTAAAGCCAAATGGCAAAATGGAAATATGTAGATTTTTATTTTTAACCCTGTTTTATTTTCCTCCTCTTCTTCTTCTTCTTCTTTTTTTTTTTAGAAATCATAGATCCAGAAGAAGTTGCAAAAGTAGTTCTAAGGGGTTGCATGGAACCTCTTCCTCTAGTTTCCCATTGGTTGTATCTTTCATAATTAGAGTACAATATCAGAACTAGATATTTAACATTGGTATAAAGTTGTGTATGTCACCTTATCAAATGTACAGATTCATGTAACTGCCACTACCACAATCAAGATACACAGCCATTCTATCAGTTCAGATGTTCCTCCTGCTACCCTTAGATAGTTGATCTTAATGATCACTTCCCTGTTTAAACCATCATTAACTCCAGACAGCCAGTAACCTCTTCTCCATCTTTATGGTTTTGTCATTTCAGTAATGTTATGTACAGAAAGCAACAAATGGACGAACAAAATAAACAAAAATAGTGAGTTAAAAAAATTAAATTTGTTAACTTTAAAGACATTAGAAGAGTAATATTGGAATCATGCTTGTCATGAGATAGAATATATTTAAAGGGAAATGATTTGTGCCCAGGTAAGGCTTGCTGGTAGTGTTGCTTCCATGTGTCCCATTTCTGTTGTTTAATACTGGCAGCCAAGTCAAGGAAAAAGAATCTGTTAATTTGAAACAAAACAAGCAATTCAGAACATCCATGCATGCACAAATAAAATCCAGAAAAATGAATTGTATATTAAAGACTTAAATTAAATGTTACATTAAATTAGCTTTGGTCAATTACTTATTTTCCTCTTTTAAATATAAATAGATGGCTATATAAATATAAATAGATGGCATTGGTTTTAATTTGAACTTGAATTCTATTTACTTACTAATTCATTTTTCAAGAAAGGAATTACCCAATGGACAATATAAATCTGAATATATAGACTCATATGTCCCAAACACTTTCTAATTCCAAAATACAACTTAATAAATATCAGTGAAAACTATATCTTTTCTTACTTAAATCTCAAAGGATATACTTTAGAGAAAACTTAAATTCCTACCAAATCATACTGGGATAAATTAAGTTAATAAGAGTAACAGTTTATATCTGAAAATATAGTGATAGTTTTTCATCTTTAAACTATTTAAGGATATGAAAACCAGCAAACTCATATCTAATATAAAGATAAGTACATAATGATCATGAATCCTTCCTAAAATTTAGAATTAGATGCTTTATACTTAAGTGACTATAGTCTCTCTTTGAATTTTGCTATTGGTTAAAAATTTTTGTTTAAAGTAAACTATTCCTGGAGCAATAACATTTATTTTCAAGATTAAACAGACTGAACTCCTTTTAATTTATTTATTCTTCAGGAGCTATATTTTTATCCATTTTTTAATAGATATTTTTTTTCCTTTTTAAAAAAGATTTTATTCATTATTTCCAGAGAGAAGGGCAGGGAAGGAGGAAGGAAGAAAGGGAGAGAAGAAGCATCAATGTATGGTTACCTTTCACCTGCCTCTAGCTAGCAACTGGCTAGGGACCTGGCTTACAACCTGGTTATGTGCCCTGATTGGGGAATCAAACCAGTGACCTTTGGGTCGCAGGCTGGTGCCAATCCACTGAGCCACACCAGCCAGGGACATTGTTTTAATGCATATGCTCATTGCTAATATTTTCTCATCTGTTTATAAATAGTTGGTATATTTTCTCTAACTACCTAGTCTTATTATTTATCTAGGTTTTCATTAAATTTTCTTTTACATTAGTTAGAGCTTTTAAAATATATTATAACTATTCAATTTTTGTTTATTATATGTTGTAAATTCTAAACTGTCAATTATATATTTTTGTATGTGTCTTGCTTCACATGTAAACTTAAAATTTTTATTTATTTACTTCTGTCAATTTTCCTCTACACTCTGTGGGTTGAATAATGCAGCTAGAAAGGATATCTTCTTTTCAGATGACTAATAACAGTTTTTCTATATCCCAGTCTATTTTCAGTTGCATAATATTACTAAGTACTTAGCAGTATGCAAAATCACAAAAATAAATGCAAACATTTTTAATACCGTGTCATCCAGAATTTTTTTAAATTGTAAAGACAATAATGGAAATAATCTATGCCTGTACAATATATGACTTTTGAGCCCTTGAAATGTGGCTAGTGCAATCAAAGAACTAAATTTTTAATTTGACACTTTTGATTAATTTAAGTGCAATGCAGATCTATCATTTTTCTATTTATTTATAGAGGTAGAAGGATAGAGAAATTGATTGGATTAATTATACACCAATGGAATTATACAATAAATAAAATTTTTTAAAGATCAAGTTGTGCTTTTGCTAGTGTGGCTCAGCAGATTGAGCACTGGCCTACAAACCTAAGTGTTGTGGTTCATTTCTCAGTCAGGGCACATGCATTTGTTGTGGACCAGGTATCCAGTTGGGCATGCCTAAGAGGCAACCACACATTGATATTTCTCTCCATCTCTTTCTTCCTGACCCTCTCTCTAAAAATAAATAAAATGCTTAAAAAATAAAAGGTCAAGTTGTTTTATTGCTCTGGGTTTGTAAATAAAGGGAAATTGAAAAGAAACAAAGCATCATTAAAATTCAGAACAGTGTGACTTTAAAACTAAATATTTTGGTTGTTAAAAATACTCTGTAAGTTCAACAAAAGATTATAACATATTAAGGTGACTGGAGCTAGAATGATTATTTGAAAGATATTTTTAACTAGATATTTTAAAATTAGATAGTATCCCTTTGTTTCCTGAAATGAAGTTATTTTTCTTTTAAATTTTCTGATATTGTCTCTCCCATTTCTATTTATCATGTGTGTGTATATATATATGTAATATATACACACATAATGTGTGTATATATACACACACACACACACACACACACACACACACATATATATATATATATATATATATATATATATATATATATATATATATAATTTACAGCTAAACTACCTCTGACTACTTAGTTATATGTGCATGTGTTCTAGTTACCTGAGGGTTAACCAACACTTCTATATTTTTTTCTTAAAAATTTAGTTATGGGTTTGATTGTATCATTAACTACATCAGACAAGAATATTTTGGGAGAATAGTCAAGCTTGAAAATATCTTCAATTTATAACAACCTTCTCCAGATGTGTTATATAGTCATGTACTGCTTAATAATAGAGATATGATCTGAGAAATCTGTCTTTAGGCAATTTGGTTATTGTGCAATCATAGAATGTGCATACACAAACCTAGATGGTATAACCTACTACTGTAATTATAGATACAGTAAGTTTGTTCATATCAGCATAATTACAAATATATGAGTATTGTCTATGACTTTACTAGTTATAGAAAATTGTCAGCTCCATTATAATCTTATGACACCACCATCATACATACAGTCCCTAGTTGACCAAAACATTATTATGA
This sequence comes from Noctilio leporinus, assembly GCA_004026585.1. NCBI lineage: Eukaryota > Metazoa > Chordata > Mammalia > Chiroptera > Noctilionidae > Noctilio > Noctilio leporinus. The sequence goes on along the minus strand of PVIW01015385.1, from coordinate 9,891 downwards.
GGTGCATGACCTAATATCATAGGTCATACTTTCATCTTCTGTAATTTATAGACATGGCTTAATTGTGTTGCTTTCAACGATGCTTAGAAGAGATCCGAGTCCAACCTCATATGCATGAGGTTGGACTGTATGCAGCCTGTATGACTGCAAAAACTTTGCTTTGCTCTCACTGGTAGCACAGTGGATAAGGTGCCGGCCTGTGAACCCAAAGGTCCCTGTTTTGATTCTCAGTCAGGGAACATAACGAGGTTGCAAGCCAGGTCTCCAGCTGTGTTCTTAGCTGGAGGCAGGTGAAAGGCAACCATACATTGATGTTTCTCTCCCTCTCTTCTCTCTTCCTTCCCCTCTCCCTGAAAAATAATAAAACCTTAAAAAATATATTCTTTATTTGCATGTGCTTTTATCAGAAGTACATATAGCATAAAACTAATAAAAGTTAATATTCAAGATCACTCACTAGCAATGTATTCACACAGGTCCTATTTTAGTGGAAAAAAATTGGAACAATAATATATTTTATTTTCAGTCAGTTAAGACTTGTGTCTTTATCAATTCTGACTTTCCTTTTACCAGATGAAGTATGATGGATGTTGGCCTTAGACATTTTGATAATTAGGTTAAGTAAAAAGATTTTACTTTGGTGTTAGTGATATATTTATGTGTTAATAGCTAATTATGTGTGCAGCTAATTTATTAGCAGTTGTCCTGGAGTCAAAATTATTTCCAGGAATAATCCTACTTTTCACTGTGCTGACTTGCCAGGCATCAAGACATAAAGATACAGGAGCACTAGTCATAGTACAATGGGGATATGCTATGTGGCATGCAGCAAATGAATTATGTAGGAAGGTAATGGCCATTTGAAATACATGGAGCTAGAACCAAAATTGTGGAAAACTCTTTCACTTGTTCAGGGGAGGCGATGCAAATTCTAATAGTAAAGTTTTCTTAAAATTACCAAATTTCTAAAAAATATGTAACTATTAATAATACTTTAATTGACAATTATCAATAATATTGATTAAATAGGAAGCTATGCTAAAGAAATAATGTTACTTTTATATATTAAAAATGCAGGGGAGTTCCAGCAAGATGGTGGAGTAAGTGGAGCTACACCAATCTCCTTCCAGGTAACATCTGGAATTACTTTTTTGGAGAAGTCATCTGGAATTACCAACAGAACACCAGCTGGAAAGAAGTCCTATAGCCACGGACAGAACAGAATAGAACGCTTCATCACAACATGACTGGTAGGAATCGCTGAAATGTGAGAGGGCTGGCTAGGCCCCCACAGGAAGCAGCAGCCAAATGGACAGAGCCAGGGGCCCCACCTGAGGAGGGTGGGATCTGGTCCCCCCAGCTAAGTGTCCTAGCTACAGCCACACAGTGGAGAGTAGAGCAGCATCCAGCTGAGAAGGGCAGAAAGCTGTGGAGTTTACTAGACTAAGAGAGTACTGGACACAGAGAATTACTAGGGTGACCACAGCAAAAATACATTGGCACCCACCTACCCTGGGCTCCAGCACAGGGAGAGAAGAGAGGACTAGAAACACGTGGGGAGAGTTTGCAGCAGTGGCTTGTAGGAGAGAAGTGCGGAAATGTCTATAGAGACACCTGTGCTGACTCATCTCCCACACCTCCCCTACAACAAGCAGCTTCCATATGAGAGTCCTCACAGCCCCACCCACTGAGAGCAATCTGCCTCACCAAGCAGTGCTTGAGTCGGGCACCTGATCACAATTCTTTGACTTACATCTAAATAAACCTCTCCTGACCTGCCCTGTCTGAGCATAGAAAAAATAGTTTGCATCTGAAGAGGTATTTCTTGCCCAGCAGTGCCTGGACCTGGCAGCTGATTACAAACTCTCTGACTTACAGCTGGATCAGTCAGCCCCACACAGTGGCAAGTGAGCCTGGTGGCAGATTGTGGATTTAATGGTTCACAACTGAGTTGGTTTGTCCCACGCAGTGTCCTCTGGGCCTGGCAGCTGATCACATACTCATTGGATTACAATTGAATCTTTCAGTCTAGCCCTCTGGCTCCTTGGCCAGACAGCTGATCACAGATTCATTGGATTACAATAGAATGTTTCAGTCTAGACCAGCACCACCTGAGCCTTGTGGCTGAACAAAGATTCATTGGATTACAATTAGATCTAACTGCCTAGCCCAGTGGTGCCTAAACCTGGTGGCTGACCACAGATTCATTGATCTACACCTGAATCTGTTCCACCAGGCTGGACCAGAGCTTCTGGTGGCTGATCAATTTAATTACAATTAAATTTCTCTGGCTAGCCCAGTAGGGCCCGAATCTGGTGGCTGGTTTATTGATTTATAACTGAATTGGTCTGTCACCCCCAGCTGCATCTGATCCTGGTGGTGGATCAAAGACTAATAGGATTACAACTATTAGCCTAGCAGTTCCTTAGCCTGGCAGCTGATCACAGTCTGATTGAATTATAAGTAAACCTAAAACTGGGGAGAAAAAGAAATAGTTCATCACCAAAAGGCAAGGAAGAGTCCCCAGAAAGATCACTGAATGAAACAGAGGCAAGCAAACTATCAGATATGGAATTCAAAAGAATGATGATAGAGAAGCTCAATGAGCTCAGCCAGCTCAAAGCAAACTATAAACAACTCCAGGGGAACTATAAAGAACTGCAGGGAAGCTACAAGGAACTTACTGAGAGCTACACCAGCATTAAAAAGGACTTAGAAACTATTAGTAAGAGCCAGGAAGAAATGAAGAATACAAAATCTGAATTGAAGAATATAGTACAGGGAATTAATAGTAAGCTAGAGGAAGCAGAGGATAAGATCAGTGAGCTGGAAGACAACCTAGATAAATATTCCCAGAGAGTGCAAGAGAATGAAAAAAGGCTGAATAAGAAAGAAGAGGGTTTATGTGAGCTGAAGAATAACATAAAACACAACAATATCGGTATCAAAGGGATACCAGAGGACAAGGGAAACAAGGAATGGAAAACCTGTTCAAAAAAGTAATGATAAAAAACTTCCCTAACATGATGAGTGAAAATGTTACTCAAGTTCAGAAAGCACAGAGGATCCCAATGAGAACAATCCAAACAGACCCACCCCAATACACATTATAATTAAAATGGCAGATTACAGAGACAAAGAGAGAATCCTAAAAGCATCAAGAGAGAAACAGCAAATAACACAGAAAGGGGCTCCAATAAGATTATCAAATGATTATTCAACAGACACAATATAAGCCAGAACGGAATAGCAACAAGTATTCCAAGTAATAAAAAACAAAGGCCTGCAACCAAGAATACTTTACCCAGCAAGGCTCTCATTCAAAATGGAAGGAGAAATAAGGAGTTTCCCACACAAAAGAAGACTAAAAGTATACATCTCTACCAAATCTGCATTGCAAGAAATGCTAAAGTGTCGGCTTTTAAAAAATGAAGAAACAGAGAGAGATAGAGAGGAACACAGGTACAAAGGGGGAAAATTGCAATAAATTAGTATCAATCAATAATAACCTTAAATGTAAAGGGAGTAAATGTACCAATCAAAAGATATAGGGTAGCTGAATGGATAAGAAAACTTGACCCACATATATGCTGTCTTCAAGAGACCCGCCTCAAAACAAAAGATCAACACAGGTTGAAAATGAAAAGATGGAAAAATATATATCAAGCAAATGGACATGAAAAAAAGGCTAGAGTAGCAATATTTATTTCAGAAAAAAATAGATTTTATGGTGAAGGCCATAAAGAGACAAAGAAGGACATTTCCTAATACTTAAGGTAACAATCCATCAAGAAGATATAACTCTGGTAAACATATATGAACCCATATTAGGAGCTCCCAAATAAGGAAAATCTTGGAGAACTTCAAGAAGGTTATAGACAGCAACACACTAATAATAGGGGATTTTAATACCCCGTTGTCAACAACCGACAGATCTTCCAAACTAAAAAACACCAAGGATATTGTTGCATTGAACAATACTCTAGAGGAAATGGACCTAACTGATATACATAGAACCTTTCACCCCAAAGAAGGAATACACACATTCTTTTCAAATGCTCATGGAACATTCTCAAAGCTTGACCACATGGTGGGACAGAAGACAAGTCTCCACAAATACAGGAAAGTTAAATCATTCCAAGCGTCTTCTCAGAAGGAAAAGTGAAATCATTCCAAGCGTCTTCTCAGATCACAATGGCTTGAAACTAGAAACCAACCTCTAGAGAACAAAACAAAAACACTCTACCTTATGGAGTTTGAAAAAACATGCTTTTAAGTAATGAATGGGTAAAGAATGAGATCAAAGGTGAAATCAGAAAGTTTCTGGAAACAAATTATAATGAATACACAATAGCCCAAAACCTATGGGACACATCAAAGGCAGTCCTCAGAAGGAAATTTATAGCAATATAGGCCTACCAAATACAGATAGAAGAAACTTAAACAAACAACCTAATTGTAAAGCTGCAATGATTGAAGGAGCAACAACAAACAAAGCCCAGAGCAAGTAGAGGGACAGAAATGATCAAGATCAAAGTAGAATCAAATAAATTAGAGACTAAAACAACAATTTGAAGAATCAGTAAGTCCAGGAAATGGTTCTTTGAAAGAAAAAAAAAATTGACAAGACTTTAACCAGATTCATCAAGCAAAAGAGAGAAAGGACCCAAATAAGCAAAATTAGAAATGACAGAGGAGAAGTCACAACTTGTACTTCAGAAATACAAAAGATTGTAAGAAATTACTACAAATAACTATATGACAAGAAATATGTCAACCTGGGTGAAATGGACACATTTCTGGAAATATATCATCTACCAAAACTGAATCCAGAAGAAGCAGAAATTCTGAATAGACCAATAACAACTAGTGAAATAGAAAAAGTAATCAAAAATCTCCCAAAGCACAAAAAGGATGGATACACAGATGAATTCTACAAAACATTTAGAGAAGAATGAACTCCTATCCTTTTCAAACTATTCCAAAAAATCCAACAAGAGGAAAAATTCCCAAACTCTTTCTATGAGGCCACTATTATTCTAATCTCCAAACCAGGTCAAGACACAACTAAGAAAGAAAACTATAGGCCAATATCTCTGATGAACATAGATGCTAAGATTCTCAACAAAATATTGGCCAACCGGATCCAGCAATACATTTAAAAGATCATATAAACATGATCAAGTGGGTTTGATCCCAGGGATGCAAGGATGGTACAACATTCACAAATCAATAAATGAAATACACCACATGAACAAAATGAAAGTAAAAACCATGCGATCATATCAATAGATGTTGAAAAAGCATTTCATAAAGTACAGCAACCAAGTATGATAAAAACACTCAGCAAAATGGGAATAGAGAGAGCATACCTCCCCACAATAAAGGACATATATGAGAAACCTGAAGCCAACATCATACTCAATGGGAAAAAACTAAAAGTTTTCCCCCTAAGATCAATAACGAAACAAGGCTGCCCACTTTCTTCATTTCTGTTCACATCATTTTGGAAGTTCTGGCCACAGTTATCAGAGAAGACAAAGGAATCAAAGGTATCGACATTGGAAAGGAGGAAATTAAACTGACGTTATTTGAAGATGACATGATAGTGTACATACAAAACCCGATAGACTCCACCAAAAACTTATTCAACGTAATATGCAAACTTAGCAAAATAGTTGGATAGAAGGTCAATATTCAGAAATCAAAAGCAGTTTTGTATACCAATAATGAAACATCAGAGATAAAAGCTTGAAAACAAATCCCATTTACCATAGCAACAAGAAAAATAAAGCACTTAGGAATACACTTAACCAAGGAAGTAAAAGACCTGTACTCAGAAAACTACAGAACACTGAAGAAAGAAATGAAGAAAGATACAAATAAATGGAAGCATGTTCCATGTTCATGGATGGGAAGAATTAACATCATTAAAATGTCCATACTACCCAAAGCAACCTATAGATTCAATGCAATCCCAATTAAAATACCAATGACATTAGTTCTTTATATATTTTGGAGATCAAACCCTTGTCTGGGGTATCATTGGCAAATATGTTTTCCCATACAGTTGGTTCCCTTTGAATTTTGCTGATATTTTCTTTAGCTGAACAGAAACTTTTCAATTTGACATAGTCCCATTTGTTGATTTGTTCTTTTATTTCCTTTGTCTTTGGTGAAGTATCAGTAAACATATTTCTGCATAGGATATCCCAAAGTTTACTGCCTATATTTTTCTCCAGGACCTTTATGGTGGCACTGCTTATGTTTAAATCCTTTATCCATCTTGAGTTTATTCTGGTGTATGATGTAAGTTGGAGATATTATGCTTAGTGAAATAAGCCAGTCAGTGAAGGACAAATGCCATATGATCTCACCCATTACAGGACAATAATAAACAAAACTAACAATAAGCAAAACAGAACCAAATATAAGAATACAGTGAATAGGTCTTCAGTGGTCAGGGGGAAGAGGGTTGGGGGGAGGGGGGAGGCAGAGACAAGGAAGGGGAGCAGTTTAGACAAGAACCTAGTATAAAGGAACCATGGACATGGACAACAGGTGGGATTGACTTTGTGAGGAATGGGTGGGTGGGGAGGGGTACAGAGGGGAGCAAAAAGGGAATGGATGTAATACAACAACAATAAAATTAAAAAAAAAAAAAACCAATGACATACTTCACAGAGATAGAAAAATACTTCAAAAATGTATAGGGTGTCCAAAACACATAAATAGCCACAGCAATCTTGAGAAAGAATGAGGTAGAAGGAATCACAGTACCAAATATCAAACTATACTACAAGGTTACTACAATCAAAACAGTCTGGTACAAGCATAAAAATAGACATATTGGTCAATGGAACAGAATAGAGAGGACAGAAATAACCCAGGACTCTATGGTCAATTAATATTTGAAGCCCTGGCTGCTGGCACAGTGGATAAAGCACTGGCCTGCAAACCCAAAGGTCACTGGTTCGATTCCCCAGCCAGGGCACATAACCAGGTTGCAAGCCAGGTCTCCAGCTGGTCAGTCGCTGAAGGCAGGTGAAAGGCAACCATACATTGATGTCTCTCTCCCTCTCTGCCTACCTCTCTGCCTCTCCCTCTACACCTCTCTCTAAAAATAATAAATAAAAATTTTCAAAAATATTTTACAAAGTGGGAAGGAACATAAAATGAAGTAAAAGTAGTCTCTTTAACAAGTGGTATTGGGAGAACTAGACAGCAACATGCAAAAAATAAAACTAGACCACCAACTTACACCATACACCAAAATAATTTCAAGATAGATAAAGGACTTAAGTATAAGCAGTGCCGCCATAAAGGTCCTGGAGAAAAATATAGGCAGTAAAATTTTAGATATCCTATGCAGAAGTATGTTTACTGATACTTCTCCAAGGGCAAAGGAAATAAAAGAACAAATAAACTAATGGGACTACATCAAAATGAAAAGTCTCTGTTCAGCTAAAGAAAACACCAGCAAAATTCAAAGGGAGCCAACTGTATGGGAAAACATATTTGCCAATGATACTTCAGGCAAGGGTTTGATATCCAAAATATATAAAGAACTTATGTGACTCAACTCCAGGGAGACAGACAGCCCAATTAAAAATTGGGCAAAGGACCTGAACAGATACCTCTCTGAGGGAGACTTGCACAGGCCCAAAGACATATAAAAGAATGCTCAACATCACTAGCCATCAGAGAGATGCGAAGTAAAACCACAATGAGATACTACCTCACACCTGTTAGAATAGCAATCATCAACAAGTCAACAAAAAGTGTTGATAAACATGTGGTTAAAAGGGAATCCTGGTGCACTGTTGGTGGGAATGCAGGCTGGTGCAACCACTATGAGAAACAATATGGAGTTTCCTTTAAAATCTAAAAATGGAACTGCCTTTTGCTCCAGCAATTCTGCTACTAGGACTATACCTGAAGAACCCTGAAACATCAATTCATAAGGATCTATGTACCCCTATGTTCATAGCAGCGTTATTTACAATATCCAAGTGCTGGAAACAGCCTAAGTGCCCATCAATGGATTATTGAATCAAAAAATTTGATACATTTACACAATGCAATACTACACAACACAAAGAAAGGAGGAACTCTTACCCTTTACAACAACATGGATGGAACAGGAGAGTATTATGCTTAGTGAAATAAACCATTCAGTGAAACACAAATACCATATGATCTCACCATTACAGGACAATAAGAACAAAGCAAACAAAGAAACAACACAGAACCAGATACACGAATGCAATGAATAGAGCTTCAGTGGACAGAAGGAAGCACGGAGGAAGAGGCAAAGAAGAGGAGCAATCTAATCAAGGAAATAGTATGGAAGAACCATGGACATGAACAAGTGGGATTGACTTTGTGGGGGAGTGGGTGCATGGGGAAAGGGACAGAGGGGAGAAAAAAGGGGATGGATATAATACAACAACAATAAAATTAAAAAAGAAGTAAAAACAAACCTATCATTCAGACAAATTAAAGAATAAAAACAATGTAATATAGCTATCCTATTAAATGCCATAAAAATTAATGCTATCAATAAATGTAAATGAGAAAAGTATGATAATGGCATATCAAGTATTTAATTAATTGAAATACTAATTTATTTTTGGATTTTGTGATATTAGTAAAAAATATTGTAATTTGTTTTTCTGTTATTCTAAATATTTACCACCACCATACCATTTGGTATTCATTTTTTTAAAAAGACATCAAACTAGTTAAACTTTAGGTCAACTCCAATTTAGGTCCTTGTAGCTCTCATGATCAGCCAAAATTTTCTAAGGTTTGACTTTTCAAAATGCTGTTGGGTACAGGAAGAGTTTAGAAACTTGTCATACCAGAAGTTTCTACTATTTTTGTCTTTTAGTGGCTGCCCATATTTCAACAGTTTAAAATACACTGTTGAACTTAGTTTAGTTGTTGTGTCCATGTGTGTGTAGAATTCTTATATATATATATATATAAAATAAAATTTATTCAATTATTTTTAATGTTTTGTACATTTATCTTATTTTCATATGTTTAAGTTTGACCACATAGAGTACATTTTGTACATGTGGATTTGTATATAAGAAAATTTAAAATTTTAACTTTTTAAATTAGTTAATTGGTCAACTTGTGAACTTTCAGTGTTTTTAATGACTTTTTATCTTTATCAACATCATTATGTCCTGTTATACATATATATCTTATCTTTAACATATTATAGAAGTTAGAAGAATGATTTTTAAAAGTACATCCTGTGATACTCATAGGCAAGATGATAGCAAACTCTGGATTCATGCTATTGTTAAATTCATAGCGGTCTATCCTACACATGATTCATCTATTAAATTTCTGCACATAATTTGATTTGGCCAAAGTATTCAGCTGCTGAATTATTTTTCAAAAATATATAAAATTAAAAAATGATCTAAAGAGTAGACTAACAGCAAGCGAGCATTCTTTCCTTTATCATCTTTATAATTAGCATATGTATCAGGTTTTATGTATATTTTTTAAAATCTTGTTCTTTATTTATTTTCTTCTTACAGTAATTGTAGTATACATTCTTACTGTGCTCCATGAAATCTTTTAAATGACCTAACTTCCATTTTAGATCAGTAGAGTACTAAAAATTTATATTATATACAGGGTACGTGCGATCAATTGGCAAAATTTTAGTGAAATAAACAACATACCACAAAAGTGTTATGTTTTGAAATAAAGTTATTCTGTTATGTAAATACATAAACATTGTTCATGTTTTTAAATTGTTAAAAAATAGTGTCCATTTGCTGCAATAATAGACTCAATTCAACTTCACAATCTTGAGCACACTTTAATTAACTTTTCTTTATCTATGGACACCATAATGTTTTCAGT
>PVIW01015384.1:0-19935 GCA_004026585.1 Noctilio leporinus | reverse complement strand
GTCTTTGACCTCCTTAGTTAAGTTGATTCCTAGGTACTTTATTTTTCTTGTTGCTATGGTAAATGGGATTTGTTTTTTCACTTCTATTTCTGTTGTTTCATTATTGGTATACAAAAATGCTTTTGATTTCTGGATATTGACTTTATACCCAGCTATTTTGCTAAATTTGCTTATTAGGTTGAGTAAATTTTTGTTGGAGCCAATCGGGTTTTGTATGTACACTATCATATCATCTGCAAATAATGACAGTTTGATTTCCTCCTTTCCAATTTGGATACCTTTGATTCCTTTTTCTTCTCTGATGGCTATAGCTAGAACTTCCAAGACAATGTTGAATAGAAGTGGAGAAAGTGGACAGCCTTGCAGAGACTGTTTTTTTAAAAGGATGCCCTGGCTGGTAGCACAGTGGATAAGGCGCCAGCCTGCCATCCTGAAGGTCATGGGTTCGAGTCCCCAGCCAGGGCACATAACCAGGTTGCAAGCCAGGTCTCCAGCCAGGTTTGGCTGGAGAAAGGCAGGTGAAATGCAACCATACACTGATGTTTCTCTCCCTCTGTGCCTCTCTTTCTTCCTCTCTCTCTGGAAATAATAAATAAAAATATTTAAAAATATAAATAAATAAAAGGAAAATATACAGTGTAAGGGTTCAGAAGAGTCCTCCCAGAATGTGCCACACTGGCATGCAGATCATTTCAAGCTGAAGGCAATTAAAGCTCAACAAACTTAAGAAGAGTTTTTTTCTTAATCTCCCCCTTCTCCTGCTTAAAGAAGTTCCAACAGAAGAATCTGTATATTCACATTAGCACTAAGTGTGGCAGACAAAAAAGACACAGGCAAGTCTGTTTTTAAAACTCCCCTGTGTCTCATTGTTTGGAGGTACCCAGGCAAAGATTTCTTTACCACATGTTAGCTCTTTTGTGTCTACCTGTGATTGCCTATTTTCCCTTTGAAGCCCCAGACCCCAACTTCTCTCTCCTTAGTCCAGAATATACTTCACCTTGCCTCACTGTCTTTGTAATTTTTGTGCTATGTGAATTCCTGGTGTACGTGTATTAAAGCTTGATTTTTTTCCTGTTAATATGTCGTATGCCATTTTACTTATTTAGGCAGCCTGAAGAACTAAGAGTGGAAGGGGAAAGGTTCTCCATCCCCCATCAATAGTATGTCAGACAGTGATAAATTGTATAAAGAAAAAGAAAGCAGGGAAAAGGACAATGGTGGAAGCAGAAAGGCCTATTGGGGGGAAATTCCAACTATGTAAGTGAGAGGTCATAAGTTTTAAAGAGAAAATAAATGCCAGTCATGACTACAAGATTTTGGCTGCATTACCCAAAGAACCAAGTTTACATTTACTGACATGGGGAGGACTAGGAAAGGGGCAGATTTGGTGGGGAAAACCAGGGGTTTGGTTTGAGACACATTAGGGTTGAAACACCAATTAAGTGTCCAAGTGGAGTTATCAACAAGGTGTCTCAGTATGAGTACCTGGAAGATTAGGGCAGAATTCCAAGCTGAAGCTACATATCTGAAACTCATCAGGGCTTCAGTCAGATGGTATTTCAAGATTAGAGCAGCACGCAAATCACTTGCAATAGAAAAGAGGCTCAAGGATTGAGCTTGGAACACTCCAATATTGAGAGGTGGCCAAGAGGAAGAAGTATCAAAGGATGTTACAGACTGGGAGAAAGCCAAAACCCCCCACCCTGAGGTTTGGAAATGGGGGGTGGGGGAGGCTGAGGGGACTAGCCTTTGTCCTTTGCGCGCCAAGAAAATAGGAGGGGCCTTACCCATAGGATAGTGACGAAAAGGCTTACAGCGCTGCGCACAATTCTGTCAGTGGTCAGAGCTGTTTACTGTACCCACTACGTCAAAGGCTGGGATCGGGGATTTAAAAATCAGGTGGCAGCCATTAAAGGGGTTTTGGCGCTCTCTCTCTCTCTCCTGGACGATGGCAGACGGACGCTCGGCCTGAGAAACAGGAAAGGACTCACCTGGTTTGGGAGGGGGGGCAAAGGGGGAGGAAAGGGAGCTGTGCAGCTTGTGCAGAGCTAGGGAATTACATGCCGCCTAAGAGTTGGAAGTTTGCGCAAGACCCTCCCCTAATTGGGTACCGCAGCTGCCGGGAACTTTGAATTTATAACTGGAATGCTAAGCTGTGAACTGTGGTGTTTCTGAAAATACGGTACCACTTGCTTGTCTATTTGAAAACTTGCCTGATTGGACAGGACTTGTATATTTTGGGTGTTTTTAAAGGAGTGGGGACTTAACGGCAGAATCGCACCTTTTGTATAAATGTGTATAATCTTCAAATAGACCAAATACCTTCACTTTCCACCAAACTCTATGATTAAGAGTTTGCCTTTTTGGCAACAGGTGAAACGGGCCATTGAAACAGGACCGTCAAAGGGTCCTGTTACAATTTGGTGCTCAGCTCCGGGCATTTAAAAAATTGCCTCCTCAGGGGATACCTCTTGAGGGTGCGGCTGCCTAAACGCGCCTGGAAGGGGGAAAGGAAACAATTGGGAAGGAATTGGAGCAATAAGGTTGTTTGGGGCGAATTTTACTTCTGAGCATTTTTGGAATAATGGAACCGTGGTTTCCAGATTTGTTCGTCCCGTCGGAAGCGCCTCCTCCTCGAATAACTGAATTATGGATGCCAGATTGGTATGTCTGTAGTCTGGTTCTGGGGATTGGGATTTTTATGTTCCTAGCCATTGTTAGCCTGTTCCTCTGGGCCAACGGGGCCAAGAAAATGGGCAGTTTTGTGCCGGCACCTAGAGGGAGCCCGCTAGGGAAAATCTTGGAAAATTGGAAAATGTACTACTGTCATCCTATGTCTAAGGATGCGTTGGTTTATTACTGTAACACTGTCTGGCCTGCGTATGTTTTGGACTGTAAAGAAAAGTGGCCTGTGAATGGTTCTCAGAGTTACGGTGTGGTTAAGGAATTAAGACGGTATTGCCTGCAATGGGAAAACTGGGAGGAAGTCCAGTATGTGGATGCATTTGTGGTGTTGTGTAATAGTAGTTTGCCAGAGGGGAAAAAACAGGTAATCGTACAGATAAAGAAGCCAGCCCCGAAACCACTCCCAGACAGCCAGGCACAAGAACAGGAGGTTGAGGAAATGAGCCGCGTTAACGCTCTTAATTCTGGAGACTGGAATTCGGAAACAAAGGAGCCTGTTTTGGCGCCAAATGTTTCCGCTGCCGCCGCCTCCGCTCCGCCCTCTCCCTCTCCGCCCGAGGGAGCAGCTCCGGCTCCCTGGGCTGAAGCGGCTTCTGCCGCCGCTTCTACCGCCGCTTCTACCCTCCCGTTCCTTCCTCAGGCCTCGGAAGTAGTGACTGTACAGCCGGCGCCTGTACTCTCACGGGAGGAATGGTGGGCTTCCCCTGCTAGAACACGTCTAGGGACCCAGCCTAGTCAGGGGGCCTCCCAGTTCGGAGCAAACCAAGATCCTTTGAGGCAGCATCCTGTAGGTGGAGTAAATCAGGCCGCCGAGCCCACCGATCACTTTTGGCCTCGCACCCCATTTTCCGTTTCAGACCTGCTGAACTGGAAAAATGCTAACCTGCCATATAGGGCCGATCCTCAGAAAATGGCCAATTTCGTTGCCTCCATTTTTGCCACGCATCACCCCAACTGGGCAGATATACAGGCTCTCCTAGATACTCTGTTAACTGGAGATGAGAAACAGCTGGTTCTAGGCAAGGCCGAGGAGGAGGCTCGGCGGCTCCATGAAGAGGACCCCAATGGGACTCCTAATGCTGTCCTGGCGATTCCTAGGATAGAGCCCAACTGGGACCCAAATAGGGAAGGCCTAGTCCTGCAGCATTACAGAAAGTGCATAGTAGAAGGACTTAGAAAGGCAGTGTGCAAGCCAAAGAACCTCGATTTGGTACAGAGCCTTCAGCAAAGGTCAGATGAGGATCCTTCCGAGTTTCTAAAAAGGATTTGTGAAGCTTATAGGAAGTACACTGATATTGATCCACAGTCACCTCACAACATGAGACTGGTGAACATGACGTTTGTTGGGCAGAGCGCCCCAGATATTAGAAAGAAACTTGAGTGTGTAGACGGGGCATTAGGAAAGAGCCCTGCTCAGCTGGTGGACTTAGCATTTAAGGTTTACAATGCCAGGGAAGCAGAAAAGAAAAACCAGGCCCCAGCGGTCCCTGAAACAGGACGGAAAGACCAAAAGAAAAGACAGGATCTTAGAGAAAGGAGGAAAGATCCAATAGGCATTAATCAGTGTGCCTATTGCAGGGAGGAGGGCCATTGGAAGAATGAGTGTCCAAAACTCAAAAAAGGCAGTAAAAATGGAAACCCTCAGCAAGTAATACTGAAAAAGAGAGAGGAGGATAATAATGAATGAGGAGGCCCAGCCCAGGGGCTCCATAGGACATCTCCGGACATACTATTTCCCCACAGGAGCCCCGGGTACACCTAATAGTGGGGAAACAAACAAGTTGATTTCCTTGTAGATACAGGAGCTACATATTCAATGTTGAATGCATAATTAACCAAGGAAATTTCTAATAAAGTAACGGTTACTGGAGTGACTGGCCAGCAATAAAGACATTCTTGCAGCCCTTGGGAATCAAAAGCTTATGCATGGTTTTCTCTATACCGGATTGCCTGTCCCCTCATTGGGCCAAGATTTACTGCATAAACTGCATGTGCAAATAACCTTTTCTCCCAAGAAACAGCTATGCGTGGAAGCCCTGCTGGAACACGCCCTACACCTACAGGCATTCCTGACTTGTACAGAAGGTCCCAGAGGTGAGCCCTTCCCACCTGAGGTCCAGGAACAGGTTGATCAAACCGTTTGGGCTGATGGAACTCCAGGTAAAACGGTTAATGTGCAACCCATAAAGATTAATCTAAAAGAAGGGGCATAGGTTCCATGGAAATAGCAGTACCCCCTCAAGGAGGCTGTAGAGGGGATTCAGCCAATGTTGCAAAAGTTTTTAAAATCAGGGCTAATTCAGCTATACCAGTCACTCTACAACACCTCCATTTTGCCTGTCAGAAGCCACACTGATGAATGCAGGATCTAAGGGCCATAAGTGACATTGTACTGGACATTTATTCTATGGTGCCTGGGGACAGCAAATGGTTTTCAGTCCTAGGCTTGAAGGATGCCTTCTTCTGCATCCCAATAGATGAGCGGGCTCAGCAGCTGTTTGCCTTTGAATGGCAGAATCCAGAAACTAAAGCCATGCTCCAGTACTGCTGAACCATGCTGCCACAAGGACTTAAGAACTCCCTGACAGTATTCAGGGAAGTGCTGGCAAAGGACCTAAGGGATGTTCAATTGAAATTGGGTGTACTGTTAACAATAAATAGATGACCCATTGATAGCCAGCAGCAGCTACGAGGACTGCTTGTACAATACCACCACAATCCTAAATTATTTGGCAAGAAAGGACAAAAGCTGTCACTTCACAAGGCCTAGATTTGCAAACAGGAAGTGGCATACCTGGGATTTCAACTGAAAAGGCACCAGGAGCCTAATGGCAGATAAAGCAAGCTATCACTATGCTATAAGTCCCAGAGAGCCTAAAGCAGCTTCGTGGGTTCTTAGGAATTACAGGGTTTTGTTGAATTTGGATTCTAAACTTTGGACTTATAACAAAGCCCCTGTACAATTTTTTTTTTTAAATAAAGATTTTCCTTTTTAAGATTTTATTTTATTATTTTTAGAAAGGGGAAGAGAGAGAGGGAGAGAGATATCAATGTATGGCTGTGTTTCACCTGCCTTCAGCCACAGACCTGACTGGAGACCTGGTTTGCAACCTGGTTATGTGCCCTGGCTGGGGAATCAAACCTGCAACCTTTGGGTTCGCAGGCTGGCACCTTATCCTGTACAATTTTTTTAAAGGGACTGGATTCTGAACTCCTTGAATGGACAGGGGATTGTCAGGCAGCATTTGATACCTTGAAGGAAAAACTGTTTTTGGCTCTGCACTAGGATTGCCAAATTTACAGAAGCCCTTTAAGTTGTACGTTCATGAAAGGCAGGGGACTGGACTAGGGTTACTAACCCAGACTGTGAAATAGACCCTGACCCATAGCCTATCTAAGAAGTTGGATCATACAACAGAGGGATGGCCATCGTGCCTTTGAACAGTAGCAGCTACTTGTGACATACTGCAGGAAGCTGAGAAATTCACTTTGGGACAGCCTACTATAGTAATGGACTCTATTGGAACAAAAAGGAGGGTATTAGCTAACAGCAGGGCACATAGGGAAATATCAGGCCATTCTGCTGGACAATCCAAATGTCACCTTGCAGGACTACCACAATGCTGAATTCAGCCACCCTCCTCCCAGACGTGGAGGGGGGGACTCAGCCCTTCAGCATGATTGCTTGGAAATTATTGACCAAGTTTATTCTAGCAGGCCAGATCTGCTGGACCAGCCACTGTCGCCGCCAGACTGGGAACTGTACATGGACAAAAGCAGCTTCATGGACAACGGTCAGTGACCAGCTGGGTATGCGGTAGTCACCACAGACAAGGTAACAGAAGCCCCCACCCTTGAACTGGGGACCTCAGCACAAAAGGATGAATTAATAGCCCTCATGAGAGAGCCTTAAAGCTGTCCCAGGGAAAGAATGTTAACATAGAATATATACAGACTCTAAATATGCCTTCATGGTAGTTCATGCCTATGGAGTGATATGGAGAGAAAGAGGACTTTTAACCTCAGGCAACAAGGATATTAAACATGCAGAAGAGATTTTACAGCTACAGCTGCTAGAGGCAGGGAATCGACCTGACCAGGCTGCTGTAATGTATTACCCAGGACACCAGAGGGACAGTTCCCAAACGAGTCCGGGAAATAAGTCGCTGATAAAGCAGCAAGACAGGCAGCTAAATAGCTGCCAGGCCTAGGGGCTCTGGTTCCCCATCTGGACTTATCAGAGTTTAAACCTCGTTACACAAAACAGGATGAGGAACGGGCCTGTGAATGGACATTCACTAACGCTGACCCCAATTCTATGTGGACGGTCAATGCTGATGGTATGATTCTACTTCCCGAGGCTCTAGTGTATCCTGTCCTCATCTACTTAACATGAAGGGACCCATTATGTATGGAAGGGAGATTTAATGGACTTCATTAGGCCATATTTGCAAAGGACTGTTTGAAGGATCATGGAAGCCTATCAAATATGTGCCAAGAATAATCCTAAGACAGCATATCCCAACAGAAAAGGGAGTACAGTTTAAAGGAATGTGTTTGAGGACCGGCAGGTAGACTTCACACAAATGCCTAAAACCAGGGTGAATTTGAAAATTCTTTTGGTCTTTGTGGATGCTTTTTCTGGATGGGTAGAAGCATACCCCACTAGAACCTAGAAGGCAACTGAAGTGGCAAGAGTGTTACTTAAATGATTTCTAGTTTTGGACTTCCTTACAACATTCAAAGTGACAACGGACCATCGTTCCCTTTGTGGATCTCCCAGAAAGTTGGACAGGCCATTATAAATACAATGGAAATTGCATGCATCTTGGGAGACCTCAATCGATGGGAAAGACTGAGAAAACGAATCATACAATCAAGAAGACTGGCAAAAACATGCCAGGAGACACATTTACAATGGGATCGAGTGCTTCCCATTGCTTTGCTCCGAATTAGGGTGGGACCCAGGAGTGGGCTTAAATTGAGCCCTTTTGAAATAGTTTATGGGAGACCCCCCCCCTGCAGATCTCTAGTTTAGGAATGGCCCCTCTAAATTTAGAGCATGAGGCCAGAGTTAAGCAGTATGTACACATTTAGGGCAAATGTGAACTGTTTTGCCTAAGTTTGTTCATAGCAGGTCTGCGCACTGGACGAGCCTCTGCATCCATTTCAGCCAGGGGACTGAGTCTTACTGAAGACTTAGAAAGCTCAAGGACCTGAACAGCAGCTGGCTGAACAATGGACTGACTGGCCTCTACGATGGTTGGTTGACAACGAATTCCTCCCTGAAGCTGATGGGAATCAAGCCCTGGATCCACCACACACAGGTGAAAAGGGCACCACCACCTGAGGAGGATGCAGACCCTGCTACTGTGGTTAATGCTGGAGAAAAAGCTGGACCTGCACTCCAGAAGACGATTTTAAATTTCTCTTCCAGAGAAGGACAAAGAGCCCTAACAGAGGGTGACAATGTTTCTGTTACTTTACACCTGTGCTTGTAAATCTAGAGACTTAGCAGGCAAATCCTGAGTTTGAATGTGGTCCTTCATAGTGTGTGGGGGGGGGAAACCAAGGATTGGAAGTAGGTTGTGGTTAAATCTGAAGGAGTAAAAAGGTATGTAGAAAAGTTGTGAATGTTGAAGGCCTGTGAAAAGTTATAAAGATAAATGAAACAAGTTTGTGCAAGTTTTGGGTAAAAAAAAAAATTGTATGATTTTTAGTGATGGAAAGTGTAATGCATAAAATGTAATTTTGAAGGACAAGGATTTTTTTTCATGCTGTATATTTTTCTCCCTACCTGATCCCTCCAGAATTTGGCATTCTGAAGAAGTAAGTAATGACCCTGTTTCTTTGCATAAAACTAATAAGATCGGTTGTTAATAGAGGTTTTGTCAACCAGGACTTTGACTGGAATGTCATGCCTGAAGAAGGCATGCCTGGGCTCTGGTGTTACCAGGAAGCCTTGAGGAACTGGAGTTGACTTTCAGAGCTAATAAAAGCCCACAAGGAAGAGGCCTGACACCTTGGTGTTGGTTGTGTGGTCCGTGGCAGTCTTTCCAGGGAAGGAACGAAGGTTGCTTTTCTGAAAGATGGCTAAAAGGAACCTTAAAGGCACAATGGAAATCCTCGAGAACTTGAAAGAAGCAGGTGTAAACAGGCAAAGCCAGATGGCAGGTGTGTGGCTCAGCTCCTGTGCCCTGAAGGGTGACGTAAGTCAGTCTGAAAGTTCCTTATGAGTTCCAGCAAAGCAGACTTAAAAATCATATGTGATCAATTTCTGCTCTTATTGTGTTTATGCAAATGAACAGGAAAAATTAAAATTGGACTTAGTGCAGTCTCTTTAATGACAATGAGGGTGATCTTAAGGAGAAAAATCAGAACTTGGGGAAAATTGTAATGCTCAGTAATGGACTGTAAACAAGTGCAGCGAACCGTCTTTAAAGTTTGCTTTCATTTGGCGGTTGTAACTGGGTTTGTAACATCATCAAAGATGCTTAATTTACAGGCAAGAAGCATGTGTCTAACTGCCACTGTCAAACATTTTTCTGACAAAGGCTTCAGGACTGAACGTTTTCCCGGAAAGACAGCCTCACAGACTCAGAGACTGGTTTGTGGGCTGTGTTGTGTGAATTAACATGTATGTTCTTCTTCTGTTTTCATAGGGCATAAGCCTGCCTGAGTGATTGTCTGTACAACATAGGCCTCACATAAGAAGCTCACCTGTGTTGCGGCCACCCGAGACTCAATGGCTTGGCTGAACTAAGTGGTTGGGTTGGTGAAGTAAAGGGCGGTCTGTGGGCTTCCCTTTAAATCTGGTTTTTCTGTCCTAATGGCTCGGACAGAAACTACCCAGAAGTCTCTAAGGGGGGGAATCCTAAAATATTCCCTTCAGCCCCAACTAAGTATAGTGGGCTGAAAGGGCTTTGGACGGGTGTGGCACGCCTTGCACACCTTCCTCCAGAAAAGCCCCTCTTCCCTAACGTGGCACATTTTAAAAATTGCTCCCGACCTTTGTCATTGAGTGGTTATGATTTTAACTGTGCTTTCTAACTCTGTTGCCCCCAGGATACAGCAGGATGCCCGTTTGCCCAGCAGTGCCAGCCTTTGGAAGCCGAGCAGGCTGTTGCCCGGAGATAGCTAACTGACCTGGACTCTGCAAGGCCGCTCCCCACGTGTGAAGGACACCATCCCCTCCAAACCCCCACTTTATTAGGGACCGTTGGACCCCAGGCTTGGTAGGACAACATCCATGTTCAGCTCGAAGCAGCCAGAAGAGCATGAGACCTCCGCCCACTGCCCTTTATAAGATTATAAAGGGTCCAACGTCTGAAAAAGGGGGATTGTTACAGACTGGGAGAAAGCCAAAATCCCTCACTCTGAGGTTTGGAAATGGGGGATGGGGTGAATGAAGCTCAGGGGATTTGCCTTTGTCCTTTGCACACCAAGAAAATAGGAGGGGGTCTTACCCATAGGTCAGTAACGAAAAGGCTTAGAGTGCTGAGCAAAATCCTGTCAGTGGTCAGCTGTTCCCTGTACCCATTACATCAAAGGGTGTGATCAGGGATTTAAAAATAAGGTGGCAGCCACTAAAGGGGCTCTGGTTCCGCCCCCCGCCCCCCACCTCTTTCCTGGACAAGCCGCAGACATGTGGCCTGAGAAACAGGAAAGAAGTCACCTGGTTTGGGGGGAAGGGGACATATAGTTGGCACAGAAATAGGGAATTACGTGTGGTGTAAGAGTTAGGGAATGTGTATAATATCCTTCCCCTGAGTACAGCAGCTGCCAGGAACTTTGAATGTATGACTGGGAAAAGGCTAAGCTGTGATTTTTTGTTTTGTTTTGTTTTTTGTTTCTGAAAAGCGGTACCACTTGGCTTATCTTATTTTAAAGCTAGCCTGATTGGGCACGACTGTATATTTTGGGTGTTTTTAAAGGGAGTGGGATTTAATGGCACACGTGCACCTTTGATAAACATTTGTATAATCTTCAAATAAACAAAATGCCTTTCTTTTTCACCAAACTCTTGTTAAGAGTTTTCCTTTTTGGCGACCGGCAAATGGGCCCATTAAAACCTAGGACCGCCCCCACCCCCACCCCAAGGGGTCCTGTTACAAGGAGGCTGAGGGCTGGCCAAGTCCCCTGAACCAGCTCACTGCAGGGTACACTGATAAAAGCTGAATTTCTGGATCTACAGAGCTAAGAAATAAATAAATAGGAACCCCCACCAAGGTACTGCTGTCCTGTGAAGTCTGGCTAAGTAGTCAGTCTGCCTTCCTTTTGACATTTTTTTTTCTACTTTACTGATGTTTTATCAACTTCTGTAATAAACACAATAAACATGTACAGTTGACCCTTAAAACAATGCTGAGATTAGGGGCACTGACCTCCCCCACAGACTAAAAAATCCACATATAACATGACTCCCCCAAAACTACAGCAGTCCCTCAGGTGTGTGCATGGTGGCCATGTAAGTGCAGATACCAAAGTCCATGGATCCTCAGCTTTCGACATTTTCAATGCAACAAACCTCATGTAGAATATATGCAAAAGCAACTGAGGCAGCTGAACAAAATGGCTGGGCAATTTACAGCAAGATACAGGTCTCCCTATCTAGCCCTCAGTTGTGTTTCAGCTCCAGGCCTACAAAAGCAGGCAAACCAGGTGGGTGGCGCCAGGACCAGCTGCAATGACTGACAGCCCCCTGCCCGGGCACTGACCAATCAGTGGAGACCACGACCCTGAAAGCGCACCTGGAGAACTAACAAATGTTCTGCTGAAACCCTCCCCCTATGACCTCCCCTAAGATTCTCGCCTGCAAGAGGCCGATAACACTCCAGACAAAGGACCCAGTGCTCTCCCTCTGGGGAGCAGCCAGTGCCATTCCCTCCCCCTTCTCCCCCAACAGGTATGCATCCCCTAAACTGTAAGGGACCCCTGCACCTGTCTCCAAAGTCCCCTTTTTTCTGTGATTTCCCAATGAGCTAAGGCAGCTCAGCCCAGGCTCTCCTGTTGCTTCTATGCTAATCCCTTGTTTCACTGTCTCCAGCTTTAATAAGCATACCCTCAGAGTCACCTGAACTCATATTGTGAAATCTATTGTACACGTGGTCAAAAACCCACACACTCTTGGCTGGCCCTAGGCAACGCCAATCAGGGACAGGTCCCTGTCTGGTGACAGCAACAGCATGGCCATATTGTGGTAGATAAGACTATCTCTGGTTGGGGATACCAAACATTGAAACTGTACATGCCACTTTTGCCAGAGGAGCTGCCCTATAACCTCAAACAGATCCTCAGGCCCAATTTTGGAGGACACCCAGACAGGACACTGTACACATCCCCAGGGCCCCAGTAGCTCGGGGCTTCATGGCTCATTGCAGCCAGCTGTTGCTACCTTCACTGCTGCTGCCAACACCCGCTGACCCAGAAGTAAAAGGTGTTCAAGTGAACACCTGGCTCTTACTAGCAGGTTAGGGTCAGGCTGAGGGTTGTGTTGGGTTATGGTTAGAATTCCCAGCCTATCATGGGCTAAGTTCCAATAGCCTCAAGCTTCTCCTGAGGAGGTCCCTCCACCTCCTGCTATAACTGACACCTTGGCTGTCCGCTGGCCCCTCTGAAGTGCAGGCTGTTTTCTCTCATCTCCCTGCAGCTCAAGGGCTCCCAGTGCAAAGCGTGCAGCTGGAGCGCTTCTTGCTCCCCAAGGCCATTTTCTGACCTTTGCTCCTTACCACTTTTGAGGAACCTCTGGCTCCCTCTCAGCTCCCACCATCACATTATTTCACCCTCTCCCCATCCTGGTGGTAGTCCTTTGTCACCCTCCTGGTCACTGCCCTCCATGAAGGCTTTTGCTCTTGACTCATTGTCTGTCCTCTTTGTCCCAACTTTTCCCAACATTCTCAGTGATTTCAACATTCACATGGCCAGCCACCTAATACCCCAGCCTCTTGTTTCTCTCATCTGCGCGTTGCCAATGATCACTGCCAATTTGCAAAGCACTTCACAACCCAGAGCACCAGTATGGGGCCTTGTATCGTGAAGGTCCCTGTACATCAATGCATTTATATGACATTCTCGAAAGGCAAAACTGTAAGGACAGATCAGTGGTTGCCAAGAGCTGGGGGTGGGGGAGGTCTTGACTCCAAAGAAGCAGCACATGAGAATTCTGGGGACTGATGGAGTGGTTTTGTATCCTGATTATGGTGGTAATAGTCACACAGATCTAGTGTCAAAACTCTTAGAACTCTACACCAAAGATCACAAGGTAATTTTATAGCACATAAATTGCAAAAAGCGTAGAGGCAAAGTGATTAAAACGTGATTAGCACTGGGCCTTCAGATAGGTACCAGAAATTTATCATTCCTCACCTGGGTCACCCCTTTGTGTTGTAAAAATATCAAAGGCAAAGAAACTAAAAGCATCATGTGACTACTATGAAAAACCATCAAAATTGGTATTACCATAGCCTGGTAATGGGAACAAATTCCATTAAGTGGTGTATGTATTCCCTAGCATAGTTCCTGATATAGAGTAAGAATTCAATAAATATTTTTGGAATTACTAAGTCAGTGAGTGAGTGAGCGAAGGAAGGAAGGAAGAAAGGAAAAGACTCACACATTTTCATACGAAATCTTCCTGCTTCAAACATCACAAAAATTTCTGAAGCGGAACAGAAGAACATTGAAGCATTGCCTAAAGTTAAATAAAGTGTGCCAAAGATGAAAATGCAAAAGCTGTGGAAACCATTTTATAGTGTTATATTTAACTGCAAAGTTGGAGCTGCTGAAGTCATTGTTGATACACTTGCAAAACTGCTGCTAAAGACATGGTGAAAATGATCATTAGGGATGAAGCAAATGTTTCTGTCAAATGTCACTGTTCACTTTAAAATCACAGATGTGGCCCTGGCTGGTGGCTCAAAGGATGAGTACTAGCCTGTGAACCAAAGGATCACTGGTTCGATTCCTAGTCAGGGCACATGGCCAGGTTGCAAGCCAGGTCTCCAGCCGGGTCTGTAGCTGGAGGCAGATGAAAGGCAACCATACACTGATGTCTCTCTCCCTCTCTATCTCTCTCCATTCTCCACTCTCTAAAAATAATAAATAAAATATTTTTAAATAAATAAAATGAAATGAAATTACAGATGTAGCTGGAAGCTTAAAGTGACAAGTATTCAATTTCTGACAAGGTTGATATTATTCAGTGTGAATCCGCCAGTCTTTTGAATTAGCTAATCTTTTGCTATTTATCATATATGACCTAAATAAAATAATTTCATGAAGACATTATGCTCTACTAATCTTCTCTTCTTTTTTTTAAGATTTTATTTATTATTTTTCAAAGAGAGGGGAAGGGAGATAGGAAGAGAGGGAGAGAGACATCAATGTATGGTTGCCTTTCACCTGCCTCCAGCTACAGATCTGGCTGGAGACTGGCTTGCAACCTAGTTATGTTGCCCTGGCTGGGAATCGAACCAGCGACCTTTGGGTTGGCAGGCCGGTGCCTTATCCACTGTGCCACCAGCCAGGGTTTCATCTACTAATCTTTTCTTTCTTTTTTTCTTAGTTAACAAGATTGGATTTTAATGCTTTTACAATTCTGGGTAGAGGCCAAAATTTAAACCAATCGTATATATGTAAAAGTCAAATAAAAAGCAAGTCTTTCTGGAATTGGAACCACTGTTCCTGAGTGCAGGCCTTGGGCATGGGCCCCAGGCTTAGGTCCTTATTGGCAAAGGAAGCCTGAGGGCCAGCTCGGTCAGACGACCCATATCTGGTTGTTTACTTTGCTTCTTGATGTACTCCAGAGTTTTCACCATAGTCCCGGTATCCGCATAGCCATGCCTCTGTGCCAGGTGCCACAGGTTGACAGAGAGCTGGTTGAGCCTACTATTGTGCAGGTCCCCATGGGTCAAGATGCTGTCCAAGAAGGAAAGACCCAACAAGCTCTGGCGCTTCAGGGCCTCATCCTTGGCCAGGGTCCTCAGATGCTCCAGGACCTGCGCCATCACTGTCTCACACAGCTTATTGTTTCCAGCCAGAAACTTGGAATCTCCACCATAGAGGCTGTCGTTGGAGTCAACTTTGTCTATTGATAGAGGTATGTCTCCTGACTCATGGCGGATAGGAGGGGCAGGACAGGATGTAGGTGTACATGCGAGTTTTATCATCACTACTGTCCTCCCAGGTGTAGTCCTGGATCACGTGGAGACGCTTTTGAACAAGAAGCAGGACCCCATGTTCAGGGTGATCCAGAACTACTAATAAAGTGGAAAAAAAATTGCAGAGGAACTCCAGAAGGAATGATTCTGACAATCTCATCTTTCCATCAATATTAATCATCTTTGGAACTTCTGGAATGAGGCTTCTAGCGGCTTCGAAAAAGGCATCAGCTTGAGACAGGCACTCATTGGCCAGGGCCACCTGACCAGAATGCAGGTAGAGGTTGAGGCGTGTGAAGATACCCACCAAGGACGGGATGGTGATGAAGCAGTAGGCAACCCAGGCCCGGACAAAGGCAGCTGTTTTTCTGGCGTGATTCCCCTTCATGACTTTTCTTGTCTCCATTGCTAACCGGTTGACACTGTGAATCGATTAATTGCACAAAGAACGGGTTCCAGATCGCAAAACATCGACCTGGCCTCAACATACAAACTTAGCTGCTGTTCCGAATCACGACCAAAGGAAACCATTTTTATAAATCCATTCATCAAATACGCCCACATTCTTTTCTCACCCTCAAGAGTGAGTGCATTCACAGAGTCATGCCTGGTCTTGCAAACATGTAAAAGGGCATTCAGACCGACAGGATCCTTGGTAAGCTCTGGCTGGTGCTTGATAAAAACTTCCAAGCTGCATTTGCAAACCTCCACCCGCGCACTCGCTTTCTGGAACATGTCCAGAAATGGCAAAAAAAAAAAAAAATTTTTTTTTTCATCCTTGGCTGGTAGCACAGTGGGTAAGGTGCCGGCCTTTGAACCCAAAGGTCGCAGGTTCGATTCCCCAGCCAGGGCACATAACCAGGTTGCAAACCAGGTCTCCAGTCAGGTCTGTGGCTGGAGGCAGGTGAAAAGCAACCATACGTGGATGTCTCTCTCCCTCTGCATCTCTCCCTTCCCCTCTTCCTAAAAATAATGAAATAAAATCTTTAAAAATTTTTTTTTCCCACTGAGAAAAGAGCTGAAAAATCATGGAAGTGGGTAGTCACTTTCTTAATTCTTGACTGGAGCTGAGGGTAGGAGTCTTCAAATGCACGATCTGGAGTCAGGGGCTTGATGACAGCAGCCCAAATGGTATTATTCACCTCGCGTTTCGTGAAATGCTTGCAGGTGTACTCTGCCCAAACTTCGGCACAATTAATGTAGTCCTGTGGAGTCTTCAACTTAGTAATAACTTTCCAAGCTTCATTGAGAATCTGAAGTCGATCACCCTCAGGAGGGTCAACCAAGGCCAAGTTGAACCCCAGCGAGCAAAAAAGAAGATGCTTAGGGAAATCAGCCTCAATGCACCTTTTTTATTTTTAAAGATTTTATTTCATTATTTTTAGAAAGAGGGGAAGGGAGAGAGGCAGAGAGGGAGAGAGACATCAATGTATGGTTGCGTTTCACCTGCCTCCAGCCACAGACCTGACTGGAGACCTGGTTTGCAACCTTGTTATGTGCCCTGACTGGGGAATTGAACCTGCTACCATTGGGTTTGCAGGCCAGCGCCTTATCCACTGTGCTACCAGCCAGGGCTCACTGCACTTTTTAATCATGCCAATGAAATGTATGGACCTGGTGGTAACGAACTCGGCCGGGGAAGGGGACATCACAGAATTCAACAGCCAAGGCATTGTTTCCTAGTTTCTTGCATCGTTCCATCATCAGTCAGCAGAGTCCCGGGGGCATGATAGGAAATGCACTGGGTGATCCATTCCATGGCAGGTGAATACAAGGGAAGGTAGGATGAAAGCTCCATTCCTTGGACCACCAGATGGTTCTGGACCATATCCCCATGAGTCTGTTTGAATGTAAGAAGGAAGTCAAAAAAAGTTCTTATTTAGGCTTTCTTTGAGATGTGGAGCCACTTCCATTCCCACCTGGCACACATAGGCCCTGGTGTACATCGACACCAGTGGGTCTCCACCAACACCAGTGGGTCTCCGATCCCTCAAATCATGCATGTCAGGTGGGGCAGACATTCTGAGATTCCCGTTTTAGACAGGAACTTGTTACACTTCAGAATGGATGCTTCCACATAAAATTGGAACGAGTTCCCAATCTTGAAAAACCAATTTAAGTATGTTTCTTTGGCCATGTCATTTACATTCTCTGGAGAGAAGTGAGCTGGTAAGACACAGTCAGCCACACACATGGAAAAGATGCGGTCATACACGAGATTTCTAAATGTATCCAGTATGTCAGTGATGAGGACAAATTTGCTTGGGTAGAATTGAATAGCACTTATGTCCAAAAGAAGCTTTGAACACTGAATAACTATTTTTAGAGCCTTCACTTTCTGGTCCGAAGCCCAGGCATCCTTCAGTGACTGGTTAAGCTCCTCTATGCGGTTCATATAATCCTGTTGAGTCAAATTCAACAGTTCCTTTTGGGATCCCTCCTCAAAGTCATCCAGCTCCCCCAGCCTGGTCCGATGTTTCTCCAACATTGTTGAGACGGCAGGCTCAGCTTTCCTTTTTTCAGATCCCATAAACAGATTGATGGACAGCTTTTCTGTGGTAGTGTACCGGGCAAGGCTGTCTCCTCGTTTGCTGGCCCATGACTCAAAATCTGATAGTACAATAGAGTTGTCGTCTCCATCATGTTTCTTTCTGGAACTATTCGTGACAGCTGCCCTGGTGGCAGGGTCGGCAGTGGCTGCAAACACAGAGAGGGGATCAGTCCCATCCAATACACTGCTCACTGGGTCCACTACGGAGCTGGAAGACGAGGAGGACATGGAAGAAGTGCTTCCTTTCCGGCCCACTTTCTTCATCTTTGATTCTATAACAGTTATGGGTTTCAATGGGTGATAGTCCCCAAACTCCAATGACACAGCCTCCAGCCGGCATGTTGCAGACTCAACCTTGTAGTTCCTGTTCCTGGAGTGCCATGGGAAGGCCATCATCTTCCTCTACTAATCTTTTCTAATTTATAGAACTGAAAAGAGATGTCCTTCTTTCCTTCCAGCCTTCCTTCACCTAACTAATGATTGCTGAGCACTAATTAGGTGCCAGCCAGTGTTCCAGGCACTGGGGACACAGCTGTGAACGAAAGGCAAGATCCCTTTTCTCATGGATCTTACATTTAGGTAGGTGGAAACAGACAATAAGCCAAGAAAAGAAAGATAACAGATAGGGATAACTGCTATTCAGAGAACTGATGTGGGGTGATGTGGTCAGGCCAGCCCTCTGAGATAGCATTCAAGCTGACCTCTGCATTACAAGAAGGAACCTGCTCTGCAAACATCTGAGGAAAGAAATTTTTAAGTGGTGCGAGTGGCTACAGCAGTGGTTCTTAAAGGAATGGTCCTGCCTCCTAGGGTGCATTTTGGGAATTGGGGGAGGGGCTGCAATGATGGGGCCTGTACTGGCCTCTAATGGGTCAGGGATGCTACATATCTGCAATGCACAAGACTGTTCTTTATCATTCATGGCTTCCAAAGATCCCACAGACACCTGTGTATGTGGGAAGGCTGTGCATAATGATCAGAGGTGAGAACTTAACTTTGCTCTACTCCTAAAGCCAAAACATTTTTTTGCAGAAACCATGGTTAAGCTGTAGATTT
Organism: Noctilio leporinus; assembly: GCA_004026585.1. Classification (NCBI taxonomy): domain Eukaryota; kingdom Metazoa; phylum Chordata; class Mammalia; order Chiroptera; family Noctilionidae; genus Noctilio; species Noctilio leporinus. Next base: position 1,485 of record PVIW01015384.1, on the reverse strand, counting down.
TTAGCCTGGTGTCTCTGGAATATTTCATTTCCTTCCTGTTTTGTGAATGACATATGGCTCCGTAAGTCTAGTTTTGTTGTTTTGATTAATTTTATGAATACAAATTGGAAATAGTTATTAACTCCAATAAAACCATTTTTCACAGTGGACATGGAATTGTCCAGAAAGGCAAGTACTATGTAAATAGAAGTCAGGATTTATCTTATTTCATTCAGAACTTCACCAAGAGTAGGTCAACATTTCAAAACTAACACCTCCCCAATAGCAAGACCATGTCAATTCCAATAAAACCATTTTTCACAGTGTACATGGAATTGTCCAGAAAGGCAAGTACTATGTAAATAGAACTCAGAATTTATCTTATTTCATTCAGAACTTCACCAAGAGTAGGTCAACATTTTAAAACTAACACCTCCCCAATTGCAAGACCATGTCACAGAAGACTGCACCCTAATGGGAATGCTTTAGAGAAAATCAACAGTAGAGGAGAGATTTTTTAAAAAATCAATAATACATATTCATAGTAAAAAGAAAAAGGGAAAAAGGCAAACAGTACAAAAGAGTACATACTCGAAAGTCAATCTCCCTTCCCACTCCATTCTCAAGTCTCCCAGTTTCCTTCCCTAAAGATAACCTGATTAACCGTCTTTTGAATATTCTCCTAGAAGGATTATCTCATTTTTTTGTATAAAAGAAAGGCAGGTACCCTTGCCGGTTTGCTCCGTTGGTTGAAGCCTCACCCTATACACCAAAAAAAAAACAAAAACCAAAACAGTTGTGCTTTCAATTCCCAGTCAGGGCACATGCCTGGGTTGCAGGTTCCATACCTGGTTACACACGAAAGAAGCAACAGATTGATGTTTCTTCCTCACACCAATGTTTCTCTTCTTCTCTTTCTCCCTTCCTTCTTCTCTCTCTCTATAAATAAATAAATAAATAAACAACAGAAAGGCAAGCATTTAAATGTCTGAGCATTTAAAAAAATGTGAAGAAGCCCTGGCTGGCATGGCTTTGTACTGGTTTATGAACCAAAAGGTTGTCAGTTCAAATCCCAGTCAGGGCACATGCCTGGATTGTGCAAGAGGCAATCATATGATGTTTCTCTCCTGCTCTTTCTCCCTCTCTTCCCCTCTCTCTAAAAATAAATACAGAGGCATATGAAAGAATCCTCAACATCGCTAGTCATCAGAGAGATGCAAATTAAAACTGCATTAAGATACCACCTTACACCTGTCAGAATGGCAATCATCAGCAAATCAACAAACAACAAGTGTTGGCAAGGATGTGGGGCAAAGGGAACCCTCATACACTGTTGGTGGGAATGCAGGCTGGTGCAGCCACTGTGGAAAACAGTATGGGGTTTCCTTAAAAAACTAAAAATGGAACTGCCTTTTGATCCAGCAATTCCACTACTTGGACTATACTCAAAGAATCCTGAAACACCAATTCATAAGAACCTATGCACACCTATGTTCATAGCGGCAC
>PVIW01015383.1:0-19947 GCA_004026585.1 Noctilio leporinus | reverse complement strand
TACTCCAGCTTTTTTTTCATGTCCATTTGCTTGATATATAGTTTTCCATCCCTTCACTCTCAATCTGTGTCGATCTTTTGTTCTGAGGTGGATCTCTTGAAGACAGCATATATGTGGGTCATGTTGTCTTATCCATTCGGCTACCCTATGTCTTTTGATTGGTGCATTTAATCCATTTACATTTAAGGTTATTATTGATTGATACTTATTCATTGCCATTTTGTCCCTTTGTGTCTGTATTCCTCTTTGGCTTTCTCTGTTTCTTCATTTTATTTGTTTACTTATTTTTATAGCAGACCCTTTAGCATTTCTTGCAATGCTGGTTTGGTAGAGATGTATTCTTTTAGTCTTTTTTTCTTTTTTATCTGGGAAGCTCCTTATTTCTCCTTCTATCTTGAATGAGAGCCTTGCTGGGTAGAGTATTCTTGATTGCAGGCCTTTGTTTCCCATGACTTGAAATACTTTTTGCCATTCCCTTCTGGCTGGAATTGTTTCTGTTGAATAATCATTTGATAGCCTTATTGGAGCCCCTTTGTATGTTATTTGTCTTTTCTCTCTTGATGCTTTTAGGATTCTCTCTTTGTCTTTGAGATTCGCCATTTTAATAATAATGTTCTATCATGACTTTTTTGAACAGGTTTTCCATTCCTTATTTCTCTTCTCCTTTTGGTATCCCTATGATACGAATGTTGTTATGTTTCATGTTGTCCTGCAGCTCTCTTAACCCCTCTTCTGTCTTATTTAGCCTTTTTTGATTCTCTTGTACTGTCTTGGAGTATTTGTCTACATTATCCTCCAACTCGCTGATCCAGTCCTCTGCTTCCTCTAGCCTATTGTTGATTCCTTCTACTGTATTCTTCAATTGAGAAATTGTATTCTTCATTTCCTGCTGGCACTTATTGATAGTTTCCATGTCCTTTTTCATTCTGTTGTAGTTCTCAGTAAGTTCCTTGTAACTTCCCTGGAGTTCTTTGTAATTTCCCTGGAGTTCTTTGTCATTTCCCTGGAGTTGTTTGTAGTTCTCCTGGAGTTGTTTTCAGTTTTCTTTGATGTGGCTGAGCTCACTGAGCTTCTCTATCATCATTCTTTTGAATTCCTTATCTGATATTCCAGGTGCCTCTGTTTCATTTTGTGTTCTTTCTGGGGATTCTTGCTTTCCTTTTGGTGATGGACTGATTCTTTTTTCCCCCATTTTGGGTGTCTGTTCTTGCTATTTATTTATTTATTTATGTTCTTTCCTTGGGTTAACCTGCTTTGCTTCCTTGCCTTAGTTGAGCACCCTTCTGTGATAGGCGATTTGTGGAGTTCAATGTTGCTGTTTCCCAGATTTTCTCCACTTGCTGTTCTTGGTGTGTCCTTTATTTGGGCTGTCTGGTTGTATTCTGGGCCTGTGGGCTACTGACCTGCTGGCCTCCTCTGCCTCTGGGCTGTGCTCCCCTGTGTCCAGATGCTGCCCGCTCCAATTCCTAGGGTTCTGAAGACGTCTCATGCTCCCTATCTTGTCCTCTAGCTGTTTTGGTACTCGAGAACACCATCAGCACTGCTCTCTACTCTGTCACCATCTTCTCCTTCCGGTCTATTCTCTCCTTTTTCTTGGATTAAAAAAATAGTTATTTTATTATTTTTAGAGAGAGGGGAGAGTGGAAATGAAGAGAGGCAGAGGGGGAGAGAGACCTCAATGTATGGTTGCCTTTCACCTGCCTCCAGCTATGGACCTGGCTAGAGACCTGGCTTGCAACCTGGTTATATACCCTGGCCAGGAATCAAACCAGTCACCTTTGGGTTCGCAGGCTGGTGCTTTATCCATTGTGCCATCAGCCAGGGCTATTTTTCTTGGATTTTCTGGAATAAGTTGAGAAGTTAGTTCTTCCCTAAAGGTTTGGTAAAATTCACCGGGGTAGCCAGTCAGCTTGGGGCTTTGTGTGCTAGGAGTTTTTTGATTACTGCTTCAATTTTGCTAGTTGTTATAAGTCTATTCAGGCTTGCTGGTTCTTAATTCAGTTTTGGAAGATTATATGTTTCCAGATATTTGTCTGTTTTACTCAGGTTCTCACATTTTTTATCATAAAGCTGTTCATAGTAGCTTCTTACAATCCTTTGCGTTTCTATGGTATCAGTTGTGATTTCTCCTCTATAATTTATGATCTTGTTTATTTGGATCTTCTCTCCCCCCTCCCTTTTTTTTTCCCTTAAGAAGTCTGGGTAAAGGCTTGTTGATTTTGTTGATATTATTAAAGAACCAGCTCCTGGATTTATTGATCCTTTGAATTGTTCTTTTAGTCTCTATGCCATTTAAGTCTGCTCTGATCTTGATTATTTCTTTCCTTCTACTTGCTCTGGGCTTTGTTTGTTGTTGTTCCTCTAGTTCTTGTAGATATAGTGTTATGTTTTTTATTTGAAATTCTTCTACCCATTTTAGGTAGGCTTATATTGCTGTGAACTTCTTTCTCAGGACTACCTTCTCTGTGTCCTATAGGTTTTGGGCTGTTTTGTGTTCACTTTTATTTGTTTCCAGAAACTTTCTGATTTCTTCCTTGATTTCATTGTTAACCCATTCACTACTTAATAACATGTTATTCAGTCTCCGTGAATTTGAATCTTTAAAATTTTTTTCCCCTTGAGGTTGGCTCTAGTTTCAAGCTGTTTTGATCTGGGAAGATGCTTGATATAATTTCAGTTTTCTTGAATCTGTGGAGACCTGTTTTGTGTCCTACCATATGGTCTGTTTCTGAGAATGTTCCATGTGCATTTGAAAAGAAACTGCATTTTGCTTCTTTGGGATGAAAATTTCTGTATATATCAATTAAGTCCCATTGATCTAGAGATTCAATGCCACAATGTACTTGGTGTTTCTTTACTTGGAAGATCTGACCATTGTTGACAATGGAGTATTAAAATCACCTACTATGAGTGTATTGCTGTTGATATCTTTCTTGAAGTCCTCCAAGATTTTTCTTATGTATTTGGGTGCTCTTCTATTGTTTGCATATATGTTTACAATGGTTATATCTTCTTGGTGGATTGTGTCCTTGAGTATTGTGAAATGTCCTTCTTTGTCTCTTTTTATGGCCTGTGTGTGTGTGTGTGTGTGTGTGAAGTCTACTTTGTCTGATATGAATATTGCTGCCCCAGCATTTTTTTTCATGTCCATTTGCTTGAAATACTTTTTTTCATCCTTTTGCTTTCAGTCTGTGTATTTCTCTAGTCTGAGGTGGGTGTCTTTTAGACAGCATATATGTGGGTCCTGTTTTTTTTTCCCCCCCATTCAGTTACTCTTTGCCTTTTGATTGAAGCACTCAATCTATTTATATTTAAGGCTATTATTGATAGGTATATTCATTGTGGTTTTTCTTTTTTGTTTCTTCATTTTCTTAAAGCAGTCCCTTTAGCATCTCTTGCAATGATGGTTTGGTGGAGGTGTGTTTTTTTAACCTTATTTCATCTTGGAAACTCCTATTTTACCTTCCATTTTGAATGAGAGCCTTGCTGAGTAGAATAGTCTTGGTTGTAGGCCTTTGCTTTCCATTGCTTGGAATATTTTTGCCATTCTCTTCTGGCTTGTAGTTTTTCTGTTAAGAAATTGGCTGATAGCCTTATTGGAACTCCCTTGTATGTTATTAGCTATTTCCCTCTTGCTGCCTTTTGGACTCTCTCTTTGTCTTTGAATATTGCCATTTTAATTATGATGTGTCTTGTTGTGGGCCTCTTTGAGTTCATCTTCTTTGGGACCCTCTGTGATTCCTAGATTTGCATATTTGCATCACTTTTTTTCTCACCAAGTTCAGGAAGTCTTTCATCATTACTTTTTCAAACTTTTATTTTTAGGCTCACTAAATTTATTTTAAAAATCATAAAACCTTTCTTACAAAAGAACATTACATTCTGTATACTGTTCTGAAAAGATGCCAGGGACATATGGACTATTGTTAACTTTTCCTCCTTGTTTTCCCTCACCCCCAATATTACAGTGATCACAAGCGAAGTGTTCACAATGATTACATAGGGGGAATTTTTCTTTTTAACCACCAAAAATGAACAAAAATTCAAATTCACTCATTCTGCTGCCATTTCAAAATTTCAGTGTTAATTTTTGCACCCCTCTGTTTGTAAGGAACTAAAACATTACATCTGGTGAACAGCAAAGATTTCACTGCAGCCCAAATGCAGAACAGCTATGAGGCAGAGGAACGTTGGCTTTTTAAACAGAAGCAGGTTAAAAAAAAAAAAAAAAGATGCAGGACTCCTTCAGTTCTTCACTAGTCTTAGAAAAACTTTCCAGAATACTGCTTTACACTGTTCTGCAGCAAATACTGTGTATTCTGTATCTGGTTCTGTGTTCCTGTCATGGTAATGATCCAATCTTTGGACCCTTCTAAAGACTCATCAATTTTGATCGAAACTTCTGACTCATGATGAATTTGTTTAATCCTCTGACCACCTTTGCCAATAATAGATCCAAATCTTTGGGAATAGTTACTTGTGTAGTAATGATGGGTCCACAAAGATCACCATATGAGCCACGACCCCCTGCATAGGAATAATCATATCCGGAGCCACCCTGTGGTTCATAAGCCATCTGCCATTCTGAAGGACTCTGTATTTATTGCAGAGTCCCAAGTTTCATCAGCATTGAAACCAAGCATGCCATCATAACAGTCTCCAGGTCTTCCTCTTCTGTCATAGGCCATTAGATCTCCCCCTCTAGGTGGTGGTGGACGAAGAGGAAGATTCCATCCTCTGCTACCACCCCAGCCACCTCATCCAGGAGGAGGTAAAGGAGGTCCTCGCTGAGGGCTCATATCATCCTAATCTCTTCTAGATGGAGTCATTGGATGCCCACCCTGACCAGGAGGCATTCTATCAAAACCACCTCTTTGCCTCATATGAAATCCCACCAGATGTCTGTGGCAGTCATCAAACATCATTGTAAAGCCACCATAATCATAGGTTTCATTGTAAAAATTGGGATCATAAAGTTGTGCACATCCTTTGATGGAAGACTCTGATATGAGATCAAGGATGATCTTTATGCACTCCATAACTCAGGTTTTCCTCCAATAAGAACGACTTTGTCAGTGGAATGAGGACAACATTCCTGAAAAGGCTTGATTGTTATTTGAGTGATCTCTTGAAGTTTTTTGATTTTAGCACCTTTGACCCCAATAATTCCTCCTGCCAGACTCTGATGAATCAATAGTCTCAATTCACAGTAAAAGTTGATGCCTTTATAGTGTTGATAATTTAAGCATTCCACAGCATCAGATTCGAGTGGGAGCTGGCTGGTTGCAGTAGGTGATGATAACTGCAGGCCCTCTTCCAAGGTAGGGATGATTTTCTTCAGAATTTCTCCAATTGTTTCAATATCAGCACTGATACTCAATATGCACTTGGGGCCACTGCTGTCTAGGACTGAAACACTGGCATTGTAGTCTGTATGCAGAGCCTTAATATTCTTGCCTCCTTTTCTGATCACTGCCACAGCATTCTTGATCTGAAGCAGAATGTATAATGCAACCATCTCATCAATGTTTCTAGATTGTTTAAAAGCTTGTTCCTCTTCCATGTCTTTTGCAGGCTGTTTCCAAAGTTACCATTGGTTTTGGTGTTGAGGAAGGTTTCCTCTGGCTGTTCAGTTTCCATTTTCTTGGATTATACAGAACACCAATCAATTATATATCCTTGAAGAGGAGAGCTGAAGTGTTCTGGGCATGACCAACTGACACCCTAGTGCTGCAGTAGGTTACAAGTTATATAAACAAGAGGATCGTAGGCAAGATGTTGAGGTGTTTGCAGCTGAGAAGCAGAGAATCCAAACATTTTTCCTATCTCTTGCTCCTCTTCTTGTTCTGGTAGCCCTATGACACAGATGTTATTATGTTTCATGTTGTCCTGCAGCTCTCTTAATACATCTTCATTCTTTTTTCTTTTTTTAATAGATTTTTATTCATTATTTCTGAAGAAAGGGAAATGGAGGGAGGCAGAGAGGGAGAGAAACATCAATGTATGGTTGCCTTTCACCTGCCTCCAGCTATGGACCTGGCTGGAGACCTGGCTTGCAACCTGATTATGTGCCCTGGCTGGGAATCGAACCAGTGACTTTTGGGTTTGCAGGCCAGCGCCTATCCACTAAGCCATCAGCCAGGGCTTCTTCATTCATTTTTTTTTTTTTAAGATTTTATTATTTTTAGAAAGAGGGGAAGAGAGAGAGGCAGAGAGGGAGACAGACATCAATGTATGGTTGCTTTTCACCTGCCTCCAGCCACAGACCTGACTGGAGACCTGGTTTGCAACCTTGTTATGTGCCCTGGCTGGGGAATCGAACCTGCGACCTTTGGGTTTGCAGGCTGGCACCTTAACCACTGTGCTACCCAGGGCTCTGCTGTGCTACCATCCAGGGCTCTTCATTCTTTTTCAGTCTTTTTTTTGTTTTGTTGCACTGTCTGGGAAATTTTTTCTACATAGTCCTCCAGTTTGCTGATCCAGCCCTCTGCTTCCTCTAGCCTGCTTTTGATTTTCTGCTGTGTTTTTCAATTCAGAAATTGTATTCTTCATTTCCTCCTGGCTCTTACTGATAGTTTCTATGTCTTTTTTTTTTTAAAAGGGGGATTTTTTTTTTTTAAAGATATTATTTATTATTTCCAGAGAGAGAGGAAGGAAGAGAGGCAGAGAGGGAAATATCAATGTATGGTTGCCTTTCACCTGCCTCCAGCCCGGACCTGGCTGGAGACCTGGCTTGCAACCTGGTTATGTGCCCTGACTAGGAATCGAATCAGTGGCTGTTGGGTTCGCAGGTCAGCGCCTTATCCACTGTGCTACCAGCCAGTGCTCTATGTCCTTTTCAATGCTAGTGTAGTTCTCAGTAAGTTCCTTATGGTTTTGTTGGAGTCCTTTGTAGTCCCCCTGGATTTCTTTGTAGTTTGCTTTGAGCTCACTGAGCTCATTGAGCTTCCTCATAACCATTGTTTTGAACTCCATCTCTGATAGTTTGCTTGCCTCTGTATCATTTAGCAGTATTTCTGGGGATTTGTCCTTTCCTTTCAGTTAGGGATTGTTTATTTTTCTCCCCACTTTTAGATGACTCTGCTTGTTTGTTTCTACTTCTTAGATTGTTTTGCTTTGACTCCCTGCTTCATGGTGTGACCTTCTGTGGTAGGAGTCCTCTGGAATTCAGTGGTTCAATATCCTAGATTTTCTAAAATTGGTGCTCTAGGGATGCCCTTGGTGCCATTTATTTGGGATGTCTATATTTTAGATTTGGATGAAGTGTTGCTCTTGTGTGAGTACTTTTATCTGGCTAGCTGATTGTGAGTCACCCTGCCCAGCATGCCTCATATACTGTTATTGAATTGCTACTAAAACAGAACCACTAATCCATGAAAAACACCCACACTTTCAAAGATATTCTCTACCCTCAACCACAGTTTCAAATGCAAATGAGCCAGGCAAAATACCTACACTAAGATAATCCTTCAATCACGCTCTCAACTGCGTATGGCCAGTTTTAATATAGATGTAAAGAGATTGATACTATTATAAGAAAGGAAAAACAAATGAGTTGACTAACTGAAATATAAATGCTTTTTAAGAAGGGAGAAGGAGGAGCAATGATGGTAGAGAGAAGGGGCAGGGTGATGAGAGAAAGAAAGCAAAATTTATATCTTATATAGAAATGGGGAGGAAGAATCAGAATGAAGCGAAAAGGGTAAGTGTATAATATTAAGCCCAAATAGAAGCTATATATACATATATATACTGTGTTAGAAAACACACACACACACACACACACACACAATAAGAGAATTGAATTAGAAAAAAAGGAATCAAATTAGTAAAAAGTTTTACCACAGCACTATCAACGATGTGTGAGCTAAAATTACTACAGGTGGTATAGGAGTACAAGGTAAAAAAGAGAGAGAGAGAGAGAGAGAGAGAGAGAGAGAGAGAGAGAGAGAGAGAGCGAGCGCTTAGGGCATGTCTGTAGGAAAGGAAGGTGATTTTGTGATGATATAGGGAGGTGGAATACTAAGAGTGACAGGCTATACCCAAGCTAAGACAGGGAACTACTCAAATTGGAAATGGAAGAAGGAAAGGTCTGAAGGAAGATATAAGTGGAGTAGGAGAGGGGGATGTTAATATTTGACATTTGAAATACCAAAATAGTGAAGCTTTATAAATAAGTTTGCAAAGATGCTACAGCTACCTTCCTATCCACACTCAATGGGAAATGATTGATCAAGGTAGAGAGAGAACAAGTGTATTTTATGAACAGGAAAAAGAATGGTGACTAATAACAAAAAATGCTTTTGAGAGGCTGGGGAGGGGAGAAATAGAGTGGGGATTGGAAATGAGTTATAGCAGGAGAGAAAAAAGAATTTAAAACAAAAGTAAGAAGAAGAAACTGAGAGGTAAAATGGACTTAGAGAAGGAAGGGGCAAAATATGAGATTTGGGATACACTATTATATAAAAAAACTAGTTATTTAAATTACACTAATTGTGAGGACAAGAAATAAACATTAAAAGAATATGCTGGAGATTAATTAACATTGGCATTAGCTCGATACATTCAGGACAGACCTCATAATTCATGTAGAAGATTGTGGTGTAATTTGTTTCCATAGTATCTGGGGTTTACCTTTTACTTTTTCTGATTCTGCTCCTGTTGATATCAGATCATACCCCAGTCTGGGCCTAAGCAGTTGGTTTGCAACTAGTGGAGTTCTACTTTCTGTGTGTCTCTTTTCATTGATCAAGTCATTCTGTAACCTGCAATCAGGCTTAAGCACCTTTTGGAGCAGGGCTGAGCAATTCCTGTTGGTAGAGTATGGCTTTCCATTAGGCTGTTACTTGGAGGGTAGTGTTCTGCATGAAGAATGGCTCCTGTAGCCCAGGGGATGGATGAATCAGCACTTGGGACATGTCTGCTGCTTCCCTATATTTCTGCCCACTGGAGCCCCAGGCTGGCGGGTATGGATGCAGTTCTGTGAATCTTCCTAAAAAGAGTCTTCCTTTTCCTGCCATCCCTGTCTGTTTTGGCGCACAGATTTGCATGCCCAGACTCACACACCCAGACTCATGTGCCCAAAACCCACCTTGGGATTTTCCTCTGGCCCTGGAGGATGCTTGATCTGTGTGCCTCTTTTCTCCAGAGCTCACACAGTCTCTTACAGAGGTGGTCATCCCACTCCCGTGTCTCCAACAATCTCATCCTAACTCACATACTCCCTCCTGCCTGGTGCTGGGAAGTGTGGGTGGCTACAGTGAGAGTGCAGATCACCAATTTTTCACATTCTGAACCAATGTGCTACACTCTCTGCACCTCAAGTTTCTGGTTAATGATCCAGCCAAAAGCTAACCCTACATGTTGCAGCTGGAAGTGCTGGGCAGGGCAGCACTGGAAACTCCATTCAGAAACTGAAGGCTCCTTGGCTGCAGGTTTTGGCCATCTCCCAATCAGACACAGAATACCATTTTTTTTTATATAAACTTGCTGTGACTTTCATTTGTTTGCACTCTGTGCCTTCTCATCCAGTCATCTCGCATGGGAGCAACAGGGCTGCTAGCTACTCTGCTGTCATTCCATCCTCCTTACTTTTCTTATAATATAATCTCTAGTCACCATTTGATTGTGCTTCATAACATTTATCTTGATGCTTTCCAAAAAGACAGTCAATATTCTCACTCCACCAGCAATGTTTAAAGGGTCTCATTTTCCATATCTTCATCAGTGTGAATGCCAGTGTGGTGAGTACAAAATTTTATCTCATTATACATTATTTGTATTTCCCTGAGTAGTAAGGAGGTTGAACTCTTTTTATTTTAGAATTTAATAATTACTTTGAATATCTATATACATTATTAAATTTCTATTTTAAGATTTTTATTTATTTTTAGAGAGGAAGGGAGGGAGAAAAAAAGGGAGAGAAATATTGATGTAAGAGAGAAACATGGATCAGTTGCATTACACATGTGCCCATGTGCCCAGACCTGGTACAAACCCTGCAACCCAAGCATGTGTATGGACTGGGAGGCAAACTAGCAAGCTTTCATTTGCAGGAGGATACCCAGCCAACTGAGCCATACTGGTCAAGGGTGCCATTGTCAATTATTAATAATTTTCTTTTTAAAATTAATTAATTTTATTTTGAAAAAATTAATATGAATAATAGAAAATAATATAACAAGTTATATTATTGTAACTATACCTAGAATGAACAAATGTAAACATTTTGCCATATTTGCTTGAGATTTTTAAAAATAAAATATTACAAAAAAATTTGAGAACAACACTCTAGATCAAATGGATTTAATATACACAGAACCTTTCATCACAAAGAAGCAAAACACACATTTTTTTCAAATGTGCATTAGAACATTCTTAAAGGTAGACTGCACAGTAGGATACAAAACAAGTCTCAACAAATTCAAGAAAAGTTAAAATTATATCAAACATCTTCTCAGATCATAATGGCTTGAAACAAAAAAACAACCTCCAGGAAAACAAACAAACAAACAAACAAACACATTCAAATTCATGGGGACTGAATAACATTCCATTAAATAATGAATAGGTTAACAATGAGGGGACAGAAGGGAGCAAAAAGGGGATGGATGTAATACAAGAACAATAAAATTTTTTAAAAAACCAATGAGATCAAGGAAGAAATCAAAAAGTTTCTGGAAACAAATGAAAATGAACACACAACCCCAAAACCTATGGGAGACAGGGAAGGCAGTCCTGAGAGGAAAGTTCATAGCAATACAGGCCTACCTAAAAATGGATAGAATAATCTCAAATAAACAACCTAACCCTAGAGCCACAAGAACTAGAGGAACAACAACAAAGCCCAGAACAAATAGAAGGAAGAAAATAATCAAGATCAGAGAAGAATAAAATGACATAGAGTCTAAATAAAACAATTCAAAGGATCAATTAATCCAGGAGCTGGTTCATTGAAAAGATTAACAAGACCAACAAGCCTTTAACCAGACTTTAATCAGCAAGAATAAAAGAGAGAGAACCCAAATAAATGAAATCATATATTACAAGAAGAGAAATCACTACCAAAACCACAGATATGCAAAGGATTGAAAGAAATTCCGACAAACAGCTACATGACAAAATTTTTGAGAATGTGAGGGAAATGGGCAAATTTCTGGAAAGATAAAATCTTCCAAAACTTAATCAAGAAGAAGCAAAAAGTCTAAATAATAACTAGTGAAATTGAAGCAATAATAATAATAATAAAACTTTTGACACACAAAAGCCCTGGCCAGATGGATACAGGTGATTTTTATTAAACAATTATGGAAAAACTAACTCCTATCCTTCTCAAATTTTTCCAAAAAAATCCAAGAAGAGGGAAGACTCCTAAACTCTATGAGGTCACTATTATCCTTATCTTAAACCAGGTCAAGATACAACAAAGAATGAAAATGACAGGCCAATATCCCTGATGAATATGGATGCTAAAATCCTCAACAAAATACCGATTAAATAGGACCAGCAATACAATAAAAAGATCATACACCATGATCAAGTGGCATTCATCCCAGGGGTGCAAGGATGATAAAATATTCACAAATCAATAAACATAATACAACACATAAGTAAATAAAAGACAAAAATCAGTCCTGGCTGGTGGCACAGTGGATAAGATGCCAGCCTGCAAATCTAAAGGTCTCTGGTTTGATTCCCCAGCCAGGGCACATAACCAGGTTGCAAGCCAGGTCTCCAGCCAGGTCCATAGCTGGAGGCAGGTGAAAGGCAACCACACATTGATGTCTCTCTCCCTCTCTCCCTTCCCCTCTCTCTAAAAATAATAAATAAAATTTTAAAATCTTAAAATTTTTTTCAGATATTCCATGCAGCAATATTTTCACCAATATATCTCCTAGGGTAAGGGACTACATCAAACTAAAAATTTCCTGCTCAGCTAAAGCAAACATCAGCAAAATGAAAAGGGAACCAACCATAGGGGGAAACGTTTGCTATTGACACTTCAGACAAGGATTTGATATCCAAATATATAAAGAACTTATAAAACTCAATACCAATAAGATAGACAATCCAATTAAAACATGGGCAAAGGAAATGAACAGACACTTCTCCAAGGAGGACATACAGGGCCCATTGGCATAAGAAAGAATGCTCAACATCACTAGCCATCAGGGCGATGCAAATTAAAACCACAATGAGATACCACTTTACACCTGTCAAAATGACAATCATTAACAAATCAACAAACAAGTGCTGGCAAGGGTGTGGAGAAAAGGGAACCCTAGTGCATTGTTGGTAGAAATGCAGACTGGCACACCCACTATGGAAAACAGTATGGAATTTTCTCAGAAAACTAAAAATAAAACTGCCTTTTAATCCAGCAATTCCATGCTATGATTATATCCAAAGAATTCTGAAACACCAATTCAAAAGAACCTATGCACCCCAATATTCATAACAGCACTATTCACAATAGCCAAGTGCTGGAAACAGCCTAAATGCTGTTACATCCTATTTTCTAATAGGATGGAAGTCCTATTAGAATAAAGCGTCCAGGGCTGCTGATAAATGTGCCATGATAAACAGGACAGTCTGACAACAAAGAATTACCCAGCCTAAAATGTCAGCAGTGCTATAATGTATGCAAAACGCTGAAAATTCTTTGGTACATTGTCAGCATTTAATATGTTAGCTTTTATTTACCCTTATTATTATAATCATTATTATGTAACTTGGAACTGAAATGGCACAGTTTAAATTCTACTAAATATTAACAAATTTCAATAATTTATACTCTTACCAGCAGTGTATAGGAGTCCATTTCCCCATATTCTTGGCCATATTTGATATTCTAAGACTTTTAAGTTTGAGATATAAAATGAGATTTTAGTTTGCATTTTCATGTTTATTGTTTTCATATGATTATTAGTCAATTAATTTTATTGCTCTGTAAATTTTCCCGTTTATTTTGTTTATTTTTTGTTATTTAATTTATGTAAACGTAATTTACAACTTTTAAAAATCACAAAATTTAAGAAAGTATGGAATAAAAAGTCTCTCTTCCATCCTAATTTCCAAACCAGTCAGTCTGCTTCCTTAGATGTAAATAATGTTATTATATCTTATCCTTTCAGAGGGAGTTTATATACATGTTTAAGAACATAAATATGATTTTTACCTAAATGGTTGCATAATACATATATTGCTCTGCATCACTTTTTTTTTTCATGTAACAGCATATCTTAGTGATATATTCTGTCAGCAAAGAAAGTTCTCACTTTTTATTTCTATAAAATTATGGAGCTTGACTATATTTAAAAATTTAGGTATTTAGGTTGTTTCTAACCTTTTGCAAATATAAACATTATCAAAAAACCAAAGTAATTTCATGCATTTGAGTATAGTATCTGTAGGACGAATTCCTAGAGGACGAATTTCTGGGGTAACTTTGTAATTTTGAAAAATGCTGCCTTAGAGCCCCAGAACCCCAGCCAGTGTAGAATCTAGTTCTGCATTCTCCTGCTCCTTCTTTCCTTTCAACATGACAGATGCTGCTGTGTCCTTTATCAAGGACTTCCTGGCTGGTGGAGTGGCCGCAGCCATCTCCAAGACAGCCGTAGCGCGCATCTAGCGGGTCAAGCTGCTGCTGCAGGTGCAGCATGCCAGCAAGCAAATCACTGCCGATAAGCAATACAAGGGCATTATAGACTGCGTGGTTCGTATCCCCAAGGAGCAGGGGAGTCTTGTCCTTCTGGTGCGGTAACCTGGCCAATGTCATCAGATACTTCCCCACCCAGGCTCTCAACTTCACCTTCAAAGATAAATACAAGCAGATCTTCCTGGGTGGTGTGGACAAGAGAACCCAGTTTTGGTGCTACTTTGCAGGAAATCTGGCATCAGGTGGTGCCGCTGGGGCCACCTCTTTGTGTTTTGTGTATCCTCTTGATTTTGCCCGTACCCATCTAGCAGCTGATGTGGGTAAAGCTGGAGCTGAAAGGGAATTCAAAGGCCTGGGCGACTGCCTGGTTACGATCTACAAATCTGATGGGATCAAGGGCCTGTACCAGGGCTTTAATGTGTCTGTGTAGGGTATCATCATCTACCGAGCTGCCTACTTTGGTATCTATGATACTGCAAAGGGAATGCTTTCAGATCCCAAGAATACTCACATCTTCATCAGCTGGATGATTGCACAGTCCGTCACAGCGGTGGCTGGGTTGACTTCCTATCCATTTGACACAGTTGGTTGCCGAATGATGATGCAGTCAGGGCGCAAAGGAACTGATATCATGTACACAGGTACATTGGACTGCTGGAGGAAGATTGCACATGATGAAGGAGGCAAAGCCTTTTTCAAGGGTGCATGGTCCAATGTCTCAGAGGCATGGGTGGTGCTTTTGTGCTTGTCTTGTATGATGAAATCAAGAAGAACACATAAATTATTTCATAGTCTCCCTCTCCCCCCTTGAGCAGGCATGTTGTATTATGTAACATATCTTGATCATTCTTGACAGACTGTTGTTGGCTGTTTATTTATCAATGGCAACTATTTACTGGTTGAAATGGGGAGCAATAATATTCATCTGACTAGTTTTCTCTTAAAGCCATTTCTGTGGTGATGGTGGGACTCAATTATATTTTTTTCAGTCACTCCTGATAAACAAATTTGAAGAAATAAAAAAATAACTGAGATACAACTTACTTGTGGTTTATTTGCCTATAACATTGTTTAATTTATTAAGTGCTACATTTGCATAAATGCTGCATGTTTAATAAATACTGCTATATCTCCTGAAAAAAAAAAAAGAAAAATGCTGTAATGTTGACCTCCATAGAAATTATACCTACTTACAGTAGGCCCAGCAATGTGAAAACCTGGTTCTCCTGACATTGGCCATTACTGTAGTAGCAGACTCTTGGATTTTTTACTAGGTAGGTGTCACGAGAGAAATAAGACATCACACTCAAAGGTGGGTGAATGGCCAAAGGGCCCCGACTTAGGGGACCCCTGCTCCTTTTATTGCAGGTGTCTGAATAAACAAGTTATATAAATGTTCTATGCCATTGTTCTGAGAAAAGAGAAAAGAATTATATAATCTATTTCATGATTAATCAAAATAAGAAGGTTCTGTGTTAGAGATCTTTGGCAGTACACCCATATACAAACTTCCTCCCTGTTCCCAGGACAACTGGGACACATTGACATAGGGTTCATGCCAAGGACAAGCACCTGGAGCACGCAGTGTGCCACTGCTACAGCAGGTGCTTTCTCACATATTCCCCCTTTTTTGTCAATGTCTCTGGGGTCTACACAAGATAACAAGGAGGAAGCAGAACAGACCTACAAGGATAGCTGGAAGCCACAAACTAGGTAAAATAGACGTAAACCAGGGAGTAGGGTCAATCCAGCTTAACTTTTTCCTGAAGGTTTTTCAGGTATCCTCATTTATGAGCTCTACAAGACTTTGTAATTGAGCCTGAACTCCTTTCTGTAATGAGTCTATATTTCCTTCAAGCATGTCATTAAAGACATTGAGAAGCATATCCTGCTCTCCCTCCCAAGTCATGTTAGTAAGAGTATAATTAGTAACACAAATTCTTTTAAACCCTGGGTCACAATCAAGTAACTGCTCTTTGATAAAAGCCTGCTGACAATTCCCTAACCATCGAACAGCGGCTTCAAGAGCATTAAGGCGATACATAATTTGTTGGCCAATTTCTACTTGTTTTTCCCACTGATGTGACATATTAGCTAAATGATTATTAACAGCATTGGCAGTCTTAATAGAAGTATGTAATGCAAATCCTGACACAGTAAGAGAAGCAGCAATATCTACAGCTGAGAAAAGGGTTACTAGTCGTGTAACTACAAATCGCTTTCTTTTTGGGCGAAAACATTGTAATTCTCCCTGTAATTGTTCTAGAATGCCAGAGGATTGCCAAGGCCGAGTCATAATGACAGGGACCCATGCTGCAGAATTCCTTCTAAGGATTAAAACCTGATCCCTTATTGAGACATTAGTAGCTGTGATACAATTAGTGTACGTTCCTCCTAAGACCTTAACATTCAGATGGGAACCAATATTGTAAATCGTGAGATTCAAAGATATGACAAAGACATATAGATGATAAATGCATACAGTGACATTATAAGAACCTTTTCCCACAATATCTGCTCATTTCTATGTCATATCAGCCCCACTTGAACCATAACACTGCTCATAAAATGGCTGGGTAAATAAAGCCATCAAATGATTTTTGGGGGTATCGGTAATCTGCTGCATTTGGAGGAGGGAAGTGGCTTCTTCATCTAGACTTTTCAGTGCTCCTCAGGTGACTGTGGCTGAGCTCCTTTGATGAGACATTTGTCTGGGGCATTGCCGTGGACCCAGAGATAAATGGATCTGTTCAAGCCAGCATTGCAACGACCTGATCTGGAACTCAACTTGGTCTGCTGGTTTGGTGAAGGACTGGACTGAATCACTATCTCAATGCGGCTTCATCCTTCGTGCTGGAAGCCACTCAGGGCCTGAAGGAGACAAAACACAGGCATACCCTTTTCCCCATGTTATTAGCTCCATTGGTCCCTTCCAAGTGGGATCTTCCTGCTCTCTTTATAACACCCGTGGTCTGGGAAGTTGCTTAATAGGAATAAAATGCTTCTCAGCAAGAATAACTTCATCAAAAATATTCGAACAATTTAAAGAGTATAGTGCTATATGGAGTCTTGCTCTAGGGGAGTCACCTCCATTCCCCCTTTTTTTTTTGTTTGCTCAAAGTTTGATTTAAGAGCCTGTGGGCTCGTTCAATAACAGCTTGACCGATAGGGTTATATGGAATGCCTGTTACATGCTGAATCTGCCAAGTTTGAAAAAATAACTTCAGTCTCTGTGATATGTATCCTGGTCTATTATCAGTCTTAATGCTAGCTGGCTTTCTCATTGTAGCTATATAGCTTAATAAATGATTTTTAATATCTCTGGCACTTTCTTCTCCATGGCACATCACATGAAGAAAGTGGAAGTAAGCATCTATAGTAGCATAAAGAAATTGATCCCTGCCAAATTCTGGGAAGTGTGTAATGTCTGTCTGCCAAAGCTCACTAACATGTATACATCGGGGATTGACTCTCACTGATGCACGCCAGATGTTAGTGCTTGACAGTCCCTGAAAGCTCGGATATTATCTTTGGCTTGTTGTGGCATTATTTGAAATTGTCTCACTAATCCCTTAGCATTATGATGAAATAATTCATGAGATGCTCTAGCCATGTCTAGAGTGACATTCATAACTTTTAAGTCTACTTGTTGGTTCCTGAAAGCAATTGGTCTGGGGAGACTGGAATGAGATCTGATATGAACAATAAAGATAGGCTGCTTACACTGTCAAAGCAAGGCTTGTAGCCTTAGGAAAAGTTGCCCAAGTTCCTGATCTTTTACAGCAATTTCAGCATTTTCTATTTTTTGACAAACTTGTACTGCATACATAGAATCACATGTAATATATAATGGTTCTAAAGGAAATTGGTTTAGGGCTAGAATTAAAGCAGCAATTTCTGCACACTGGTACTGGAATACCCTTTCCACAAGGTACTGGAATAACCTTTCTTGGTAAAGTAATTCCACTTACCTTAGTGTTCCCATGTGATTCCTGCAGTTCCAGATTTTCCTTATCTATCAGTGAAAACATGTAAAGTGTTAGGAAGAGGCTTTCAATTAATAGTTTCTGGCTTTTCCAAGGACAAACACTGTAACGAATGATGAATTTTCTGATCTGGCAGGCCATAACGTGTTTTTCCTATAAAATCAGTCATAGCTATTTGTCCTTTGAGACTAAATGCAAGGAAAGATTCAAATTCCTTTAAAGGAAGAGGAATCCATATAGTTGATGGATCATAACCTTTTAATTGTATGCTACATAACCTTCCCTTGGTTATGAGCTGGGCTATTAACTCAATGTAGGGAAACAGACTCTTAGAAGGTGTATGAGCTAAATAAAGCCTTTCTAGACATTTGATAGGAGCTTCTTGACCAATAATAGCAGTATGAGGCTTAGGGATAGATAGAATGAATAGTTTCAAAGGTTCTTTCAATTATATTCTATTAAGGAACTGTTTGCTTATTTTTTCCTCAATTAAGCTAACTAAGCTCCTCCTGCGCCTTAAGGGTAAGAAATCAAGGGGAATCAAGATTACTTTCTCCTTTTAGGATATTGAATAAATGAGTTAACTGATAATTAGGAATTCCTAAACTGGGTCATAATCTATTAGTGTCCCCTAGTAACTTCTGAAAATCACTGAAAATTTTTAACTCTTCAGTGTGTATCCTGATTTTCTGTGGCTTCACTGAACACTCAGATACAAGATAGCCTAGATATTGAAAAGGATTTTTCTTCTGAATTTTATCAGGAGCTATACTAAGGCCTACCTCTGTAAACCTGTTCTGAACATCTTTAAAGATATGTCTTAGAATTATGCCATCCGCATGAGCAAAGGCAATATCATCCTTTTGTCTAATAGGGAGCAAGGCTTGTTGTATAAAATACTGGCAAATAGTAGGACTATTTTTCATGCTTTGCGGTAGAATAGTCCATTGATAGTGTTGTACAGGTTCCTGATTATTCTGAACAGGGACTGAGAATGCAAATTTTTCTTGGTCCTGCTCACATAAAGGTATTGTAAAGAAACAGTCCTTCAAATCAATAATTACAAATGACCAATCTAGAGGAATCATAGATGGTAAAGGAACACCAGGTTGAGGAGGACCCCATGGGTATCATGACTTCATTAGTAGCACGTAAGTCATGTAGAAGCCTCCATTTTTCTGACTTCTTAGGAACAGTAAAAATGGGTGTGTTCCAAGGACTATTAGTTGGCTCCATGTGTCCTGCTGCTAATTGCTCCTGGACTAATTTTTTTAACTGTTCCAACTTTTATAGGCCACTGTTCAACCCATATGGGCTCTCCTGTTTTCCAAGAAAGGGAAAGGGGAGGTATTTCAACAGTGGCCTTTAGAATAAATTTTCCTGTACTTGTAATTGCATTCCCCATTGGGTTTGCAGATCATGTCCCCATAAGTTGAAGGGAATGGGTAAAATTAAAGGTTTAATATATGCAACACCTAAATAAAAGAACAAATCAACAAATGGGACTATATCAAATTGAAAAGTTTCTCTTCAGCTGAAGAAAATACCAGCAAAATTCAAAGGGAACCAACTGTATGGGAAACATAATTGCCAACGATACCTCAGACAAGGGTCTGATCTCCAAAATATATAAAGAACTAATGCAACTCAACATCAGGGAGACAGACAGCCCAATCAAAAAATGGGCAAAGGACCTGAACAGACAACTCACTGAGGAAGATATACAAAGGGCCCAGAGGCATATGAAAGAATGCTCAACATCACTAGTCATCAGAGAGATGCAAATTAAAACCACAATAAGATACCACCTCACACCTGTCAGAATGGCAATCATCAACAAATCAACAAACAACAGGTGTTGGTGAGGATGTGGGGCAAAGGGAACTCTGGTGCACTGTTGCACTGTTGGTGGGAATGCAGGCTGGTGCAGCCACTATGGAAAACAATATGGGGCTTCCTTAAAAAACTAAAAATGGAACTTCCTTTTGATCCAGCAATTCCACTACTTGGACTATACCCAAAGAATCCTGAAATACCAGTTCATAAGAACCTATGTACCCCTATGTTCATAACAGCACTATTTACAATGGCAAGTGCTAGAAACAGCCTAAGTGCCCATCAGTAGATGATTGGATAAAAAAACTTTGGTATATTTACACAATGGAATACTACACAGAAGAAAGAAAGAAGGAACTCCTACTCTTTGCAACAACATGGATGGAACTAGAAAGTATTATGCTTAGTGAAATAAGCCAGTCAGTGAAGGACAAATATCATATGATCTCACCCATTACAGGACAATAA
>PVIW01015382.1:0-19942 GCA_004026585.1 Noctilio leporinus | reverse complement strand
TAGCCATTTTAATAATAATGTGCCTTGGTGTTGGTCTGTTTGGGTTGATCCTCATTGGGACCCTCTGTGCTTCCTGAACTGGATTAATGTTTTCACTCATCATGTTAGGGAAATTTTCTATCATGACTTTTTTGAACAGGTTTTCCATTCCTTGTTTCTCTTCTCCTTCCGGTATCCCTATGATATGGATGTTGTTACGGTTCATGTTGTCCTGAAGCTCTCTTAACCCCTCTTCAGTCTTATTCAGCCTTTTTTAATTCTCTTGTACTATCTTGGGGTATTTGTCTACATTATCCTCCAACTTGCTGATCCGGTCCTCTGCTTCCTCTAGCCTACTGTTGATTCCTTCTACTGTATTCTTCAATTCAGAAGTTGTATTCTTCATTTCCTCCTGGCACTTGTTGATAGTTTCCATGTCCTTTTTCATGCTGTCGTAGTTCTCAGTAAGTTCTTTGTAACTTCCCTGGAGTTCTTTGTAGTTCTCCTGGAGTCATTTATAGTTTTTTTTGGTATGGCTGAGCTCACTGAGCTTCTCTATCATCATTCTTTTGAATTCCTTATCTGATATTTCAGGTGCCTCTGTTTCATTTTGTGTTCTTTCTGGGGATTCTTCCTTTCCTTTTGGTAATGGGCTGATTCTTTTTTCCCCCATTTTGGGTGTCTGCTCTTGCTTACTTATTGTTGTTGTTGTTGTTTTTTCCTTGGGTTAACCTGCTTTGCTTCCTTGCCTTAGTTGAGCACCCTTCTGTGATAGAAGATTTGTGGAGTTCAATGTTGCTGTCTCCCAGATTTTCTCCACTTGCTGTTCTTGGTGTGTCCTTTATTTGGGCTGTCTGTTTATATTCTGGACCTGTGAGCTTTTAGCAGGAAAAACAAAAAAAAAACAAAACAAAACAAAAAAAAAAAAGGAAAAAAGAAATAAAAACAATAATAATAATAATAAGAAAGGGTTTAGATGGCTGTTCACCCTTAATAATCCCTGATTGGTCCAGATGGAGCCTGGACCTGAGGGCTTTTAGCAGAGGGGAAAAAAAGAAAGAAAGGGAGAAAATCACAAGATAAAGAGAAATCAATTTTAATAAAGAAGGGTTTAGGTGTCTGTTCCCCCTTTATGACCTCTGTTTGGTCCAGGTGGATCCAGGACCAGTGGGCCTTATCAGGAAGAAAAGAAAGAAGGAAAAGAAAAGGGGAGGGGGGAGAAAGTCACAAGACAAAGAGAAATCAATATGAATAAAGAAAGGATTTGGTGTCTGTTCACCCTTTATGATCTCTGTTTGGTCCAGGTGGAGCCAGGACCAGTGGGCTTTATCAGGGAGAAAAGAAAGAAGAAAAAAAATGGGGAGAAAGTCACAAGACAAAGAGAAATCAATATTAATAAAGAAAGGGTTTAGGTGTCTGTTCACCCTTTATGATCTCTGATTGGTCCAGGTGGAGCCAGAACCTGTGGGCTTTAACAGGAAGAAAAGAAAGAAAAAAAGAAAAAGAAAAAAAAGGAGGGGGAAAAATAGGAAAAGGAGGAAAGAAGAAGGAAGAAAAGAATAAAGAAAGGGTTTAGAAAGGCTGGGGAAGGGAGGAATACTTAGATTGAGGACTGGGAATGCGTTGTAGCCAGAGAGTGAGTAGACTAATTCAAGAGTAGGGGGAGGGTCTTGGGTATTTAGGTGGATTGAGATGGGGGGGGATTAAGAATATGTGAGAAGTAACTTTTGCAAGGGATATGTTGGGGATTAATAATTCATATAGCTCTCGGTATAACTCAGGTGCTTGAGATTAGCAGCAATCCCTTTCCTGAGGCTGCCTCTTTTTCTTGGTCAGGTTTTTGCAGTCTATAGTCTAGCCGGTCTTGGCGTGGCAGGACCTCTGATTGTCACAGTCAGGGCTGATTCTGAATGTCAGCCCCCAGGTAGGCTGGGCCTTCAGTAGCCTAGCTGGGTTTTAGGGCTGCCGGTATTCTGGAGCCCGCAGGGTGTCTCCTCCCACTCCTGGAGGAGGTTCCTGCCCGCGACAAGCACCCAGCACCCCTGCCGGGCAGCCCACAACCTTGCCAGTCCCTGCGATGGCTGGCCCCGCCCCCGCAGTTCCCGGAGGAGGCAGCTCCGGTCCGTCAACAGTGCCCGGGGTCTGCCAACACTGCCCAGCTCCCCCAGGCGGGAGCCAATCCCCCAAGCCGACCAGCTCTCTGAGGTGTCCTTTACGTGGCCTCTGTGATCTGCGGCCTTTGTCTCGGGCCATGGGCGAGTCAGTTGCCCCAGATACTAGTTCCCGGCTAGCAGTTTGGAGTTTCCGTGGAGCCTGGGGGCCTGTTCGGGTGCTCAGGGCTGGGCCTCCCCCTTCGCAGGGGCTTCAAGCTGCTGTTTCCCTGGTGGCCCAGCAGCACTGTTTTCGGCCCTCTCACCGCCCTGGCCGGTGCACTTCCCCGCTCCCCCGCTCCTGCTACCCGCAGGACTCTTCTTCTTCACCTCTAGTTCTGTTAGGCGCTTCCTCTCCCTGTTGCTGTAGTGAGTCTCTCACACAGTCCCTCCCCTGCAGGAGTTCAATTCCTTGTTCTGTACTGCATTTGCCCTTGCTGCCCGCACTTCACTACTCAGACTTCTAGTCGCCAGGGAGCCCGGAGCTGACCTCAGTCAAATGCGCCCCTCTGGGCAGATCCGCCACTGCCCAGAGCCGACCTTGGCCCGCCGGCCAGTCCGTCGGGAACCGCCTCCCCTACTCTCCTGCTGGTCTCTGCTGCCTCTGGGCTGTGCTCCCCTGTGTCCAGATGCTGACCGCTCCTGGGACCTGAAGACACCTTGTGCTCCCTATCTTGTCCTCTAGCTGCGCTGGTACTCAAGAACACCATCAGCACTGCTCTCTACTTTGTCACCATCTTTCCAGTCCCAGAACTCACTTTTGTGAAAAAGTTATCCTAGAGACTGTGCCAAACCCATAGTGAAAAATGAATTTGGTTTTTGAGTCAGATCCTCCCCACTCCAATAATACAACTCAACTTTATTTTAATCTACTTAGTCTTTTTAGAGTTTTCCATCTTAAATAGTAGATTGATTGGCTTGTTTTTTCCTTTTTGTGGCTGTGCACAGGTCTTACTAGATAATGAATAAATACCTATCTATAATAACCTTAGCCCTGGCTGGTAGCACAATGGATAAGGTG
This sequence comes from Noctilio leporinus, assembly GCA_004026585.1. NCBI lineage: Eukaryota > Metazoa > Chordata > Mammalia > Chiroptera > Noctilionidae > Noctilio > Noctilio leporinus. The sequence goes on along the minus strand of PVIW01015382.1, from coordinate 16,792 downwards.
CCGGCCTGCGAACCCAAAGGTTGCTGGTTCGATTCCCCAGCCAGGGCACATAACCAGGTTGCAAGCCAAGTCTCCAGCCAGATCTGTGGCTGGAGGCAGTTGAAAGGCAACCACATATTGATGTTTCTCTGTTTCTCTCCCTCTCTCCCTTCCTCTCTTTCTGGAAATAATAAATAAAATCTTTAAATAATAATAATAATAATAACCTTAAAGATATGTGGATTAAATGAACCAATCAAAAGACATAAGGTAGCTGAATGGATAAGAACCAACTTTAACTTATGAATGCTTTAAAATAATCTTGTTATAAATAGATTTTACTAAATAAGGAACATTTTTTTATATTACTTGTGTCTGCATTACTGCAGGTTAAGTTTTCTTAGGTTGGAATTATTTCACAAAATGGGAAAATCATGTTATTTGCAATAACTCAGAAAAATTAAATGCAGTTAAGAAAAAAGAAAAAAGTAAGAAAATGTCAATGTATATTACACAGAAGACATGCTATCTTTCTTATTCATTGTTCCAAAATATGTGCTTATTTGTGGGTGTGTAATATATAGATTTTGTTAGCAATTTATGTTTTAAATAGCAACCAACTGGGCATGGGTATGTTGTGAAATCAGTTAATCTTTAGGCTAGAAAAAAATGCTGAGAATGAAGACCAATTTGGATGAAAGTTACAAACTACTAAACTATAGGATTCGAGTGGCGATATCTATTTTCATGCAAACTACTAAACTATAGGATTCGAGTGGCGATATCTATTTTCATATTAGCATGTAAATTAGATGAGATTCCTTTCAGATAGATCATGGAAATGTACTTTTCAAGTTATAGAGGCCCCCAAACTGGGGATGCCTGGGAAAAGGAATTAATACTATAGTAAACTTGATTATTAAAATGTGAATATACCTAAGCTTTACCTCAACAGACTCTTAAATAGTTCAGGGGTTAGTTTAGGATCACATAGGAAGTCACTACAAGTTCAAAAAATAGCTATAATACTATTCTACAAAGTTATTTAAATCCTAGGGATTTTTATATTTTACCCCAACTTAGTTGACTTAATAATTTCTACCCTGGGGACCAGCTGAGCACTGCAAGTGCCATTATTTCTGGAGGCTTCAACTTGTAAAACACATGTAGAGGAAAAACAGAGGATATTCAAACTATTTTTAAAAATTCAGAAGGAGAGAAGCTCCCAAACTCATTTTAGGAGGCTGGCATTATCCTAATTCTAAGACTAAATAAAGACACCACAAAAAAATAATAATAAAGTTATACTGTACTGGCTTGTGTGGCTCAGTGGATTGAGCTCTGGCCTGTGAACCAAAAGGTTGCTGGTTCAATTCTTAGGACACATTCCTGGGGTGTGGGCCAGGTCCCCAGCTGGAGGTGTGTGAAAGGCAACCAATCATTGGTTATACACAACCAATGTGTATAAGTCACACATTGATGTTTCTTTCTCTCTCCTCTCTCCTTTCCCATCTCTCTAAAGAGGAAATAAACAAAATCTTTAAAAAATAAAGTTATAGTCCAATATTCTTCATGAACACAGACACTGAAATCCTCAACAAAATGTTGGCAAACCAAATATAGCAATGAATCAAAAAATCACACCATAGTCAAGGGTGATTTATTCTGGGACAGAATGTTGGTACAACGTTTGTAAGTCATTAAATGTGGTTCACCATATAAACAAGGTGAAAAATTAAAACCACATGATCATATCAACAGATGCAGGAAAAGCTTTTGATAAAATCCAGGATCCATTTATGATTGAAACTCTCAGCAAAATGAGAATAGAGGGAACATACCTAATATAATAAAGGCCATATATGACAAACCTACTGCCAGCATCATACTACAAGAACTACAAGAGTTCTCCTTAAGATCAGGAACAAGACAGGTGTGTTTTCTTTCACCTCTCTTACTCAACATAGGAAATCATAGCCACAGCAATCAGCCAAGAAGAAATAAAAGTCATCCAAATTAGAAAAGAAGATTTCAAACTGCCTTTATTTGCAGATGACATATAGAAAATTCCAAAGATTCCACCAAGAGACTACCAGAACTGATAAATGAATTATCAAAGTAGCAGGATACAAAATAAATATCAAGAAGTCAGTTGCATTTTAAAATGCCAATAATAAGCAGAAAGGGAAATCAAGAAAACAATTCTATTTATAATGGCTTCAAAAAGAAGAAAATATCTAGGAATAAACTTAATCAAGGATGTAAAAGACCTGTATTTGGAAAATTATAAGACACTAAAGAAATTGAAGAAGATACAATAAATAGAAGCACATACTGTGTTATGAATGGGGAGAATTAACATCATTAAAATGTTCATACTACTCAAATTTATAGATTTGGTGCAATTCCTATCATGATTCCAATGTCCTATTTCACAGAACTAGATCAAATATTTCAAAAATTTATATGGAACCACAAAAGGCCCCCCATAGCAATAGTGATCCCGAAAAACAACAAATTTGTAGGAATCACATTACCTAATATGAAATCATACTATAAGGCCATAGTAATAAAAATAGCATACTACTGGCATAAAAACAGACACATAAATCAATAGAGCATAATACAGAGTCCAGAAATAAACGTACATCTTTATAGTAAACTGATATTCAACAGAAAAAGCAAGCTAAGTGTGCTAAAGATAGTTTATTCAATAAATGGTTTTGAGAAAATTGGACAGATATATGCAGAAAAATGAAACAAGAGCAACTTTTGACATGACAAACAATAATAAATTCAAATTGGGTCAAAGACTTAAATGTTAGGCCAAAACAATAAAAATTGTAGAAGGAAATATAGGCAGCAAAATCTTGGACATTGCTTGTAGGATTTTTTTTTTTTTTTTAAATCAGATAATTTCTCCAGGGAAGGGAAACAAAAGAAAACTAAACAAATGGGACTACATACAACTAAACATATTTGCACAGCCAAGCAAAACATCAATAAAATAAAAGAAAAACCCACAAAATGGGAAAACATACTCATCAATCTTTATAAAGGGTTAATATCCAAAATTCATAAAGAACTTACAAAACTCAACATCAAATAAACAAACAACCCAATTGAAAAATGAGCAAAGGACCTGAATAGATACTTCTCCCAAGAGGATATACAGATGGCCAACAGACATATGAAAAGATGCTTAGTGTCACTAATCAACAGAAAAATGCAAATTAGAACTACAATGAGATACTATCTCACACCTGTCAGAATGGCTGTCATCAATAAATTAATTAACAACAAGTGCAGACAAGGATGTGGAGAAAGGGGAACCCTGGTGCACTATTGGTGGGAATGCAGATTGGTGCAGCCACTGTGGAAAGCAATAGAGTTATCTCAAAAAAGTAAAAATGGATCTGCCTTTTGACCCAGCAGTCCCACTTCTGAGACTATAATTGAAGAAACCCAAAGCACTAATTTGAAAGAACATAGGCATCCCTATGTTCATTGCAGCATTATTTATAATCACCAAGATATGGAAGCAGCTCAAGTGTCCATCAGTAGATGAGTGGATAAAACAACTATGGGACATTAACACTATGAAATATTACTTGGCAGTAACAAAGAAGAAAATTTTACTCTTTGTGACACTATGAATGGACCTAGAGAACATTATGCTAAATGAAATAAGCCAGCTATAAAAAAATGCCATATGATTTTCCCTCATATGTGGAATCTAATGAACAAACTGAACAAACAAGCAAAATAGACATAGACTCATAGAGAGCAGGCTGACAGCTAAGGATTGGGGAGGTTAAAGGGTGGAAGGATTGAGCAAAAAGGAAGAGGGCAAATGTAACGATGGCAGGGGAGTTGGAGAGGGTATAAGGGGCCTAAATAGTAATGGAAAAATACAAGAAAATATTAAAATGAATCACAAAATGATTAGATTCTATCAAAATAAAAAGAAAAACTACTGTTCTTCAAAAGATGCTAGGATAATAAAAGGCTCCTAAATTAGAAGCAAATGAAATTGAATCAAAGAGAGAACTGGCTTTCTAGAATAGGAGACCACAGGAGCATACAAATGTAATAGGTGAAAATAACACCAATGGTGCTCCATGGTAGAGGGGCAGAAGCCAGGAGGAGGTCCCAGGGACATTAGGTGGGCATTGCAGTCCTTACATCAAGGCTTTCTTTCTTTCTTTCTTTTTAATTTTATTGTTGTTGTATTATATCCATCCCCTTTTTGCTCCCCTCTGTCCCCCTCCCCATCCACCCATTCCCCCCAAAGTCAATCCCCCCTGTTGTCCATGTCCATGGTTCCTTTATACTAGGTTCTTGTCTAAGTTGCTCCCTTTCCTTGCCTCTGCCTCCTCCCTCCCCCCAACCCCTTTCCCCCTGATCAAGGCTTTCTATTCCTTTTTTGTTCAGCTTGTATGTGATAGATTACATTAATTGATTTTTGAATTTGAACCAGTCTTGAATGCCTTGGATAAATCCCACTTGGTTGTGCCTATTTCTATTTATACATTATTGAATTAAATTTGCTTATATTTTATTGAGGATTTTGCATAATGAGAGCTATTGGTCTGTAGTTTTCTGAATTCTCTTAATCTAAGGATATGGTTTTTTGTTTTTGTTTTTGTTTTTTTGTTTTTTTAGAAAGAGAGGAAGGGAGAGAAAGACAAAAACATACATGTGAGAGAGAAACATAGATGACTTGCTTCCCATATGGGCCCTTACAGAGGATCAAACCCATAGCCTAGATGTGTGCCTTGACCAGGAATTGAAACTGCAATCTTTTTGGTGTTCGGGACAATGCTCCAACCAACTGAGCCATCTGGCTAGGGTGGTCTGTAGTTTTCTTTTCTTGTAATGCCGTTTTCTGGTTTTGGCATTAGGGTGATGCTGGCCTCATAGAGTGATTTAGGAAGTATTCCTTCTGCTTCTGTTCTCTGAAAAAGATAGTAGAAAATCGGCATGATTTCTTCATTAAATGTTTGATAAAGATTTACCAGGAAACCCTTCTAGGCTTGGTGCTTTTTGTTTGGAGTTGTTAATTATTGATTCTTTAAGAGATTTAAGCATATTCAGAATGACTGTTTTTTCTTCTTCTGTGAGTTTTGGCAGATTGTGCCTTCAAGACTTGGTTCATTTCATCTAGATCAGTTGATTAAGTGCCAGCTGACAAACAGGAAGGTTGCTGGTTCAATTCCCAGCCAGGACATAAGCCTGGGTTGTGGGATGGGTCCCCATCTGGGGGGGTGTGAGAGGCAACCAACTGACCTCTCACACATCAATGTTTCTTCTCTCCCTCCCTTTCTCCCTCCCTTCTCCGTTCTATAAATAAATAAATAAATCAATAAATCAATAAATAAATCTTTTTAAAAAATGGAAGAGTATTGTTTAATCTCCCTGTATTTGGGGATTTTAAAGTTATTTTTCTGTTCTTGATTTGTAGTTTTATTCCATTGTAATAATGAATTCTATTTTTAAAAACTTGTTAATGTGGTTTATCTTGGTAAATGTTCCATGTGAGCTTGAGAAAAATAGTATTCTGGCATTATTGGAAGGAATAGCCTAGACTGATATTATTGGAAGGAATAGCCTAGAGTTGTCAATAATATCGAACTGATTGATGGTAGTGTTGAACCCAACTATGTTCTTACTGATGTCCTACGGCTGGTTCGGCCCACTCCTTTATATCACATACTCTGTCATGTGCTAGGCTTCAGCAAAAAAAAAAAAAAAAAAAAAAGTGTCTGTTGCCACATACAGCAGTAACTGAGTCAGAAAGACAGGTGTCTGTCACCTGGTACCTATCAAAGCCTTCAAGCCCAGTGATCAGGCTGAGGCTTTTTCTGATTTCACAGAAAAACAATGTAAAGCACAAACTCTAGCAGATTATTCTGTCTCCCTCTCTGGTAGGAACAAAGGTGGTAAATAATCTAGCAGGGATTTCCAAGTGCAAAACCAAGCACAACCAAGATTTACTAGAAATTTGAAAGAAAATGACACTATGAGAAACAATACACAGAAAAACTTGCTGAGGAAACTTAGTTAATAGAGCAAATAGAACAAAGCTTTAAAATAAATATAATTTATTTCTTAGCTCAATACAATAAAGTTTCAAATAAGAACTAATTAGAGGTATTAGGAGAAAGATGATGATAGAGTAGAGGGCAGTGCTGACTGTGTTCTGGAGTGTCACAGCAGCTGGAGTATAGGGTAGGGAGCACAAGATGCCTGCAGGTCCCTGCAAATTGGAGCAGTAAGCATCTGGATTCAGGGGAGCACAGCCCATCGGCTGCAGAGACCTACAGGAGAGCAGGTGAGACAGTTCTGAACTGGCCGGCCAGTGGGCTGAGGGCGGCTCTGGGCAGTGGTGGCTCTGCCCAGAGAGGCGGCTCTGACTGGAGACACCTTCAGGCTCCCTGGCGACTAGAAACCTAAGCAGTGAAGTGTGGACAAAGAGAGCAAACTCCAGAGGGAATGAGGAATTGAACTCCTGCAGAGGAGGTACTATGTGAGAGCCAAGCTCTGGAGACTGAGAGAGATGAAGCACCTCCCAGGGCCAGAGGTGGAGGAGAGACCTGGGGGGAGCAGGAACTGGGGAGCAGTGAAGTGCACCAGCCAGGGCAGCGAAACAGTCGAAAATTGTGCCGCTGCACCACCTGGGGAGAGGGCAGCTCGGAGCCCCGGTGAGAAGGGAGGCCCAACCCCATGCACCCACACCGTCAAGGCTTCTACAGAAACTGGAAACTGCGTGCCAGGAACTTGCTGCTAGCAACTGTCGCACTCATTGCAGGCAACAAAAACCTCCTGGATGAGCTGGATGGGGAGGGGTAGCCTTCACCGGCAGATGGCACTGTGGACCTTCTGGGGAGACACGCGCTTATCACAGAGGCTGTGGTGAAAACCTCCTCAAAGAGCTGGACAGAGAGGGCAGCCTTTGCTGGCAGACTACGCTGTAGACCTCAGGGGGAGCCAGGTGTGCATGGCGGAGGCGGAGGTGAAAAACTCCTCAAAGAGCTGGACTGTGTGGACGCCCAGCCATCGCTGGCAAATGACCTGTGGGGCCCCTGGGGAGCCAGGCGCTCCAGCTTCTAGAAGAGCTGGAAGGGGAGGGCTAACCATCACAGGAGCAAATGAAGTTGCAGGCCACACCGCCTTAGAGCCAGGTGCCTAACGCAGGCAGAAACCTCCTCCAGGAGCTGGAGGGGGAGGAGTAGCCATCAACACCACAAAAGCACCCTGCAGGTCTCCACACAGAACCAGCAAGAGAAGAGAGGGCCCCAAAACTCTGGCAGTGCAGAAACCCAGCTAGGCTACTGGAGGCACAGCCTACCAGGGGGCTGGCACTCAGAATCAGCCCTGACTGTGACAACCATAGGCCCTGCCACTCCAAGACCACACAGTCTGACTGTAGACTGCAGAGACTTGATTACGAAAAGGAGGCAAACTCAGGAAATGGATCACTACCAATCTCAAGCACCTGAGTTATACCAAGAGCTACATGAACTATTAATCCCTAACATATCCTTTTCAAAAGTCACTTCCAATCCTCACAATTAGTGCATTTTAAGTAAATAGTGTTTATATCAGAGTGTATCCCAAATCCCATATTTTTACTCCTCTTCTCTCAATTCACCTAACTACCCAAGACCCTCCTCCTACTTTTGTTTTAAAGTCTACTCACTCTTCTGCTACAACTCATTCCCAGTCCTCAATCTAATCATTCCTTCCCTCCACAGTCACTTAACTCCCCATTTTTTGTGTGTAGGTGTGCTGCTAGGTACTACCCATTCCTTTTTTATGCTAAAAGCACACAAGTCCTGGCTCCACCTGCACCAATCAGTGCTTATTGAGGGTGGACAGAGAGGTAGATGTGGCAACTCTCTAGATAGGCTTATACTGTTCACTCACACTTGAGGCATTCTGATTTCCCCCCTCCCCATTTCTATATAAGAGATAAGTTGGCTTTCTCTCTCCTATCCCCACTATCTTTCCTACTGCTTTGCATCCTTCAAAATTATCTATACTTTGGTCAACTTAATCATTTTCCCCTCATATAACAGTTTTGTCATATCTACATCCCTATTAAGACTGGCTCAGTTGCAGCTGAGGGTGTGATTAAAAGTGGAGGATACCTTGGAGGGTATGGGTATATAGCCAGGTTTATAGGCAGTCGAAAGGGGGATTAAAGGAGAAAGAATCTCTGAAGATGTGGTTATTTTACCTGGACTGGTGGTTCTGTTTTAGGAGCAGCTCAAAAACAGTGTATGAGACGTGACAGAAGGAGTGTCTCTCAACACATACCAGAAATCCAAAATACAACCAGACAGCCCAAGTTAATGACATAAAGGCCATCTCAAGACTAAGAAGTTGAGGAAATCTAGGAGACTGCAACACTGAACTCCACAAACCTCCTGACATAGAAGGATGCTCCACAAAGGCAAGGAATCAAAGCACATTAATCCAAGACAAAAACAAGCAAAAACAGACACCCAAAATGGGGGAAAAAAAGAATCAGTCCATTACCAAAAGGAAAGGAGGAATCCCCAGAAAGATCACTAAATGAAACAGAGGCAAACAAACTATCAGATATGGAATTCAAAGTAATGATGATAGAGAAGCTCAATGAGCTTAGCCAGCTCAAAAACTACAAACAACTCCAGAAGAACGATGAAGAACTCCAGGGAAGCTACAAGGAACATGCTGAGAGCTACACCAGCATTAAAAACAACTTAGAAACAGTCAGTAAGAACCAGGAGGAAATGAAGAATACAATTTCTGAATTAAAGAATAGAGTGGGAGGAATCAACAGTAGGCTAGAGGAAGCAGAGGATCCGATCAGCGAGCTGGAGGACAAAGTAGAAAAATATTCCAAGACAGTGCAAGAGAATGAAAAAAGGCTGAACAAGAATGAAGAAGTTTTAAGAGAGCTGCAGGACAACATGAAATGCAATAATAGCTGTATCATTGGAATACCAGAAGGAGAAGAGAAACAAGGAATGTAAAACCTGTTCAAAAAAGTAATGACAGAAAATTTCCCTAACACGATGAGTGAAAATGTTACTCAAGTTCAGGAAGCACAGAGGGTCCCAATGAAGATGAATCTAAACAGACCCACTTCAAGACACATTATAATTAAAATGGCAAATTTCAAAGACAAAGAGAGAATCCTAAAAGCATCAAGAGAGAAACAGCAAATAACATATAAGGGGGCTCTGATAAGGTTATCAAATGATTATTCAACAGAAACAGTACAAGCCAGAAGGAAATGGCAAAAAATATTCAAGTAATGGGAAACGAAGGCCTGCAACCAAGAATATTCTACCCAGCAAGTCTCTCTTTCAAAGGAGAATTAAGGAGTTTTCCAGACAAAAGAATAAAAGAATTCATCTCTACCAAATCAGCATTACAAGAAATGCTAAAGAACCTGCTTAAAAAAAAAAAAAAATGAAGAAACATAGAGAGACAGAGAGGAACACAGGTACAAAGTGGGAAAATGGCAATAAATAAGTATCGATTAATAAATATAAATGGATTAAATGTGCCAATCAAAAGACATAGGGTAGCTGAATGGATAAGAAAACATGATCCATGTATATGCTGTCTTCAAGACACCCACCTCACAACAAAAGATCGACACAGATTGAAAGTGAAGAGATGAGAAAATATATATCAAGTAAATGGACATGAAAAAAAAAAAAAAGGCTGCAGTAGCAATACTTATTTCAGACAAAATATATTTTACTATGAAGGCCATAAAAGGAGACATTTCATAATACTTAAGGGAACAATCCATCAAGAAGAAATAACTCTGGTAAACATATAAGACCTCAACATAGGAGCTCCCAAATATATAAGGAAAATCTTGGACGACTTCAAGAAGGATATAGACAGCAACACACTAATAGTAGGGGATTTTAATACCCCACTATCAACAGTGGACAGATCTTCCAAACAAAAAATCACGAAGGATGTTGTTGCGTTGAACAACACTCTACAGGAAATGGACCTAACTGATATATACATAACCTTTCACCCCAAAGAAGCAAAATACACGTTCTTTTCAAATTCACATGGATCATTCTCTAAGATAGACCACGTGGTAGGTCACAAGACAAGCCTCCATAAATACAGGAAAACTGAAATCAAACCAACCATCTTCTCAGATCACAATGGCTTGAAACTAGAAACAAATCTCAAGTGAAAAAACCAAAAACATTCTAACTCACGGAGACAGAATAACATGCTTTTAAGTAATGAATGGGTTAACAATGAAATCAAAGATGAAATAAAAGAATTTTCTGGAAATAAATGACAATGAATATACAATAGCCCAAAATCTTATTGAACACAACAAAGGCAGTCCTCAGAGGGAAATTTGTAGCAATACAGGCCTACCTAAAAAGGTCACAAGAAGTTTATAAAAACAACCTAACCATAAAGCTGCAAGAGCTAGAGGAGCAACAACAAACAAAGCCCAGAGTAAGTAGAAGGAAGGAAATCATCAAGATCAGAGCAGAATTAACTTAGAGACTCAATTTGAAGAATCAATAAGTCCAAGAGCTGGTTCTTTGAAAAAATGAACAAAATTGACAAGCCTTTAACAAGACTCATCAAGAAAAAGAGAGAGAGGACCCAATAAACAGAATCAGAAATGACAGAGGAGAAATCACAACTGATACTTCAGAAATACAAAGGAATGTAAGAAATTACTACAAACAATTATATGACAAGAAATACGACAACCTGGGTGAAATGGCAAATTTCTGGAAATGTATAACCCACCAAAACTGAATCCAGAAGAAACAGAAAGCCTGAATAGGCCAATAACAATTAGTGAAATTGAAGAAGTAATCAAAAATCTCCCAAAGCACAAGAGCCTCGGACCAGATGGAAACACAGGTGAATTCTACAAAATATTTAAAGAACTAACTCTTATTCTTCTCAACCTATTCCAAAAAATCCAAGAAGAAGAAAGACTCCCAAACTCTTTCTATGAGGTCAATATTATTCTAATTCCAAAATCAGGTCAAGGCACAACTAAGAAAGAAAACTATAGGCCAACATCTCTGATGAACACAGATGCTAAGATTCTCAACAAAGTATTAGCCAACCGGATCCAGCAATACATTAAAAAGATCATACACCATGATCAAGTGGGTTTCATCCCAGGGATGCAAGGATGGTACCACATTCACAAATCAATAAATGTAATACACCACATCAACAAAATGAAAGATAAAAACCATATAATCATATCAATAGATGCTGAAAAAGCATTTGATAAAGTGCAGCAACCATTTATGAGAAAAACACTCAGCAAAATGGGAATAGAGGGAGCATACCTCAACATCATAAAGGCCATATATGAGAAACCTGAAGCCAACATCATACTCAATGGACAAACACTAAAAGCTTTCCCCCTAAGATTAGGAACAAGACAAGGCTGTCCACTTTCTCCACTTCTGTTCAACATTGTTTAGGAAGTTCTAGCCATAGCTATCAGAGAAGAAAAAGGAATCAAAGGTATCCAAATTGGAAGGGAGGAAGTTAAATTGTCATTATTTGCAGAGGATATGACAGTGTACATACAAAACCTGAAAATCTCCACCAAAAACTTACTTGACCTAATAAGTAAATTTAGCAAAATTGCTGGATATAAAGTCAATATCCAGAGATCAAAAGCATTTTTGTACATCAATAATGAAACATCAGAGATAGAAGCAAGAAAAAAAAAAAAACCCATTTACCATAGCAACAAGAAAAATAAAGTACTTAGGAATCAAATTAACCAAGGAGGTAAAAGACCTGTACTCAGAAAACTACAGAACATTGAAGAAAGAAATTAAGAAAGATAAAAATAAATGGAAACATATACCATGTTCACAGATGGGAAGAATTAACATCATTAAAATATCCATATTACCCAAAGCAATCTATAGATTCAATGCAATCCCAATCAAAATACCAATGACAGCCTTCACAGAAATAGAAAAGAACTTCAAAAATTTTTATGGAGCCAAAAGTGCCCACAAATAGCCACAGCAATCTTGAGAAAGAAGAACAAGGTAGGAGGAATCATAATACAGGACATCAAACTATACTACAAGTCTAGTGTAATCAAAACAGTCTGGTACTGGCATAAGAATGGACATATAGATCAATGGAACAGAATAGAGAGTCCAGAAATAAACCCAGGAATCTATGGTCAATTAATATTCAACAAAGGGGGAAGGAACATAAAATGCAGTAAAAACAGTCTCTTCAACAAATGGTGTTGGGAGAACTGGACACAACATGCAAAAAGATAAAACTAGACCACCAACTTACACCATACACCAGAATAAACTCAAGATGGATAAAGGACTTAAACATAAGCAGTGCCACCATAAAGGTATTGGAGAAGAGTATAGGCAGTAAAATTTTAGATATCCTTCCCAGAAATATGTTTACTGATACTTCTCCAATGGTAAAGGAAATAAAAGAACAAACAAACAAATGGGACTATATCAAATTGAAGAGTTTCTGTTCAGCTGAAGAAAACATCAGCAAAATTCAAAGGGAACCAACTGTATGGGAAAACATATTTGCCAATGATACCTCAAACAAGGGTCTGATCTCCAAAATATACAAAGAACTAATGCGACACAACACCAGGGAGACAGACAGCCCAATTAAAAAATGGGCAAAGGACCTGAACAGACAACTCACTGAGGGAGATGTACAAGGAGCCCAGAGGCATATGAAAGAATGCTCAACATCACTAGCCATCAGAGAGATGCAAATTAAAACCACAATAAGATATCATCTCACATCTGTCAGAATGGCAATCATCAACAAATCAACAAACAAGTGTTGGTGCGGATGTGGGGAAAAGGGAACCCTGGTGCACTGTTGGTGGGAATGCAGGCTGTTACTGCCACTATGAAAAACAGTATGGAGTTTCCTTAAAAAACTAAAAATGGAACTGCCTTTTGATCCAGCAATTCTACTACTAGGACTATATCTGAAGAACCCTGAAACACCAATTCATAAGAATCTACGTACCTCTATGTTCATAGCAGCACTATTTACAATAGCCAAGTCCTGGAAGTAGCCTAAGTGCCCATCAGTGGATTTTTGGATCAAAAAACTTTGGTACATTTGTACAATGGAATACTACACAGCAGAAAGAAAGAAGGAACTCCTACCCTTTGCAACAATGTGGATGGAACTGGAGAGTATTATGCTTAGTGAAATAAGTCAGCCAGTGAAAGACAAATACCATATGATCTCACCCATTACAGGACAATAATGAACAAAACAAACAAATAAGTGAAACAGAACTAGATACATGAATACAATGAATAGACCTTCAGTGGGCAGAGAGGAGGGGGGAGGTGGGAGGGGAGAGAAGGAGGCAAAGAAGGGGAGCAGTTTAGTCAAGGAACTGGTATGGAAGAACCATGGACATAGACAATAAGTAGGATTGACTTTGGGGAGGGGTGGGTGGGTGAGGAAGGGGACAGAGGGAAGGAAAATGGGGATGGATGTAATAAAACAACAATAAAATTGAATTAAAAAAGAGAACTAATTAGATATGTTGGAAATAAATGGCTGTATTGTGAGTTCATGAACTACATGATTAGGCTGAGGAATTCTTCCAAAATTTTGTACAAAAGAATAAAGAAATAGAAAGTAAATGAAAAAAATTAATATTAGCAGTAGTGTTTAAATTGCCTACATAGGAAACAAAAAGGCTAATTAGGAGGCCCTGCAACATTCCAGGTGAGAGATGATTGAAGGTTTATTAGGATGGTGTTGGTAGGGACAGAGAAACGTGTGAGCAGAATTCACAAGACATTTAGAAGATAGAATGTCTTCTATCTTGGTGAATGGTTGTGGGGAATGAGACACAGGAACAAGATGATTTCTAGGTTTCTGACTATAGCAACTAGGAACAGTGACACATTCATAAAGAGGGGAAATATAGAAAGAAGTAGAGCTAGATACGACTGAGAGGACGCACTGGGATTTAGACATGTTGAGTTTGAAAGAGCAGCAGCACGCCCAAGTGGCAATGTGCAATGTGCAGTTGGATATCTACTGGTAGGGTTGGAGCTCCGGAAAGAAACTTGGCTGGAGATAATTTAGGGAACTATCTGTGTATAAGGACCTTTGACTATAAAAGTGGGGGTATTCGCCCAGGGAGAAGTGGGAAGTTTAGTGTCTAGAATAGAACCTTGAAGAAAACTGATATTTAAGGAAACATACACTGAGAAACCTAGAAATGAGATGGAGATAAAGATTGTCTAATTCTTAATTTCTTTTTTATTAATTTTATTTATTATTGTATTACAATTGTTTCATTTTTCTCCCATTGCTCTCCCCTGGTCCAACCTCCCTGCCCCCTCTCCGGCAGTCAATACCCAGCTCATTGTCCCTGTCCTTGAGTCATTCACATTAGCTGCTCAACTGAACCCTTCCCTCACTTATCCCCTCCTCACCCTCCCTCCCTAGTCATCATCATTCTGCTCTTTTGTTTTTTATCCGTGTCTCTTGTTCCCTTTTGCTCATCTGTTTTGTTCATCAGTCTCCTGTATTAAGTGAGAACACAGTATTTTTCTTTTGCTACCTGGCTTGTTTCACTAAGCCTCCATCCATACTATTGCAAATGGTAAGAGTTCTCTCTTTCTTTCTGTTGCATAGAACTCCAGTTTTTTGATCCATTCATTCACTAAAGGGCGCTTAGGCTGTTTCCAGCACTTGGCTATTGTAAATAACACTGCTATGAACATAGGGGTACATAGGTTCTTCTGAATTGGTGTTTCAGGATTCTTCAGGTATAGTCCTAGCAGTGGAATAACTGGGTCATAAGGCAGTTCTATTCTTAGTTTTTTGAGAAAATTCCATACTGTCTTCCATAGTGGCTGCACCAGGCTACATTCCCATCAGCAGTGCACTAGGGTTCCCTTTTCTCCACATCTTCACCAGCACTTGTTTTTTGTTTTTGTTTTTGTTTTATTATCTGATGATGGCCATTCTTACAGGCATCTCATTGTGGTTTTAATTTGCATCTCTCTGATGGCTAGTGATGTTGAGCATTCTTTCATGTACCTATGGGTCCTTCGTATGTCTTCCTTGGAGAAGTGTCTGTTCAGGTTCTTTGCCCACTTTTGAAATTGGGTTGTCTGTCTCCCTAGTGTTGAGTCGTATTAGTTCTTTATATATTTTGGAGGTCAAACCCTTGTCTGAGGTGCCATTGGCAAATATGCTTTCCCATATGGTTGTTTTCCTTTTCATTTTGTTGATGTTTTCTTTAGCTTAGCAGAAAATTTTCAGTTTGATGTAGCCCCATATGATTATTTATTCCTTTATTTCCCTTGCCCTGTGAGAAATATCTGTGAAAATATTGCTGCATGGGATATCTGTCTTTTTTTTTTGCCTAGGTTTCCCCCTAGGACTTTTATGGTGGCACAGCTTATGTTTAAGCCTTTTATCCATCATGAGTTTATTCTGGTGTATGGTGTAAGTTGGTGGTCTAGTTTCATTTTTTGCATGTGCCTGTCCAGTTATACCAACATCACTGTTGAAGAGGCTATTTACACTCCATTTTATGTACCTTCCCCTTTGTCAAATATTAGTTGCCAATAGAGTCCTGTGTTTATTTCTGGGCTCTGTATTATGTTCCATTGATCTGCATGTCTGTTCTTGTGCCAGTACCAGACGGTTTTGATTACTATGGCTTTGTAATATAGTTTGATATCTGGTATGGTGATTCCTCCTACTTCGTTCTTCTTTCTCAAGATTGCCATAGCTATTCTGGGTCATTTTTGACTCCATATAAAATTTCAAAGTATTTGTTCTAAGTCTGAAATATTATGTATTTTAATAGGGATTGTGTTGAATCTATAGATGGCTTTGGGTAGTATGGACATTTTTATGATGTTAATTCTTCCCACCCATGAATATGGCATATGGTCCCATTTATTTGTAGCTTCCTTAATTTCTTTCTTCAGTGTTCTGTAGTTTTCCAAGTATAGGTCTTTTATCTCCTTGGTTAAATTTATTCCTAGTTACTTTATTTTTCTGGTTGCTCTAGTAAGTGGGACTTGTTTTCTTGTTTCTTTCTGTGATGTTTCATTGTTGGTGTATAAAAATGCCTTCGAATTTTGGGTATTGACTTTTTATCCAGCTATTTTGCCAAATTCAGTTATTAGGTGGAGTAGGTTTTTAGAGGAGTCTATAGGGTTTTTTATGTATACTATCATGTCATCTGCAAATAATGACAGTTTTACTTTCTTCTTTACAATTTGGATGCTTTTGATTCCTTTTTCTTGTCTGCCCTCTGTGGCTAGAACTTCCAAGACTATGTTGAATAGAAGTGGAAAGCGTGGACACCGTTGTCTTATTCCTGATCTTAAGGGAAAGGCTTGCAGTTTTTGCCTGTTGAGTATGATGTTAGCTTCAGATTTCTCATATATGGCTTTTATTATACTGAGGTATGTTCCCTCTATTCCCATCTTGCTGAGCATTTTCTCATAAAAGGGTTCTCGCTCTCTCTTTTTTTTTTTTTCTTGATGAGTCTGGTTAAAAGGTGTTTCCATTTTGTTTATCTCCTTTGAAATGTACTTTTAGTCTCCCTGTCATTTAGCTCTGCTCTGATGTTTATTATTTCCTTCCTTCTACTTGGTCTGTGCTGTGTTTGTTGTTGCTGTTCTAGTTCTTGTAGCTTTATGGTTAGGTTGTTTGTATGAGTTTCTTCTAACTTTTTTAGGTAAGCCTGTATTGCTATGAACTTCCCTCTGAGGACTGC
>PVIW01015381.1:0-19942 GCA_004026585.1 Noctilio leporinus | reverse complement strand
AAAAAAAAAAAAGAGAAGAAGAGCAAGAACAAAGGCATGAATAAAAGAAAAAGAAGGACCTTTGATAAAGATTAATAAAATCCAAATGAAGTATGAAATGTACTTAATGTAACAATATTGGTTTATTGGTTATGACAAATATACCATAATGATATAAGATGTTAACAACAGAGGGAAATAAATGTAGGGGTATATGGAACTCTCAGTACTATTTTTGTAAAATTTCTATTAGTCTATTCTAAAGCAGAAAAGTTTATTTAAAAAAATCTTGGCACAATGCGTGGGACATAATAAAAACCCAATACATGTTCTCACCTTCACTTCCCTTTCTTCCTCCTCCTTTCTTTTCCAGGTTGTAGAACATGTGGGCTTCTCTTAATTAGCTTTTAGAGGTCATGCCTCAATATTCTAACCCCACATACATACATAGATATGTTTCTCAGATTTAATGTATATATAATAATGTATGCTGATTTTGCTTGCAAATAAAAGGGCCTCAAAAATAAAATCATTTTATTGTCTTACTTTAAAAAAAGTCAATAAATCAGGCTGCTTCTAAATGAACAACTTTTGTTTTGGAAACATTTCTGTTAAAGGATGAGGACCCAAGCAACAGGCTGGAAGGAACTATTTGCAACTTACTTATCTACTGAAAGATAAAGAATGTAGGATGAATGGTCAAAACTTGATATTAAAATAGAGTCTGTTTAGAAAATGGGCCAAAGACATGAAGAAACATTTCACCAATAAGGATGTACTTTTGGCCAAGAAGCACATATAAAGATGTTTGTCATTTTAGCCATCAGGAAAATCAAAATTAAAGCCACCACTACACAGATATTAAAATAGCCAAAAATTTTTAATAAGCGCCAAAACCAAACACTGGTAAGGATGCAGAGAAGCTGGGTTACATGTATGTATATACTGGGATGTGTTTTAAACATGTGACTGCTACCTCTGAGCGTTTATTCCGAGAACAGAAAGTCTATGCTCATGTACATATGCAACTATTGAAGCTTGATTTAGAATAGCCCAAAAGAGAGGATAACCCCAACATCCTTTAGTGAGTCAATGGTTAAACTGTAGTGGATCCAGGGAAAAGTGACTGAGCGAGAAAAAGGAAGTTCTGGCTACACCTAGTCACCTAGACGAGTCTCCAGGGGAAACATGCAGAGTGAAAAATGCCAATTCTAAAAAGGTACATGTTTGTATGACTTCAATGATAAAATACTTGAGATGAGTGATACAGTTATAGGAGTACCAGCCAGGTTGGTGGTTGCCAGGAGTTGCAAAGGGTTAGGGCTGTGGGAAGGAGAGAGGTGTGGCTGTAAAAGCTGTAAAAGGGCAACATGGACTCTCCTCGTGGTGATGGAATTGTTCTCTGTCTTCAAAGTCAATGCCAATGTCCATGAAAGGTCAGCAGCCTGGTTGGGATGCTGTGCCATGATTCTGCAAGATGTCACCAGAGGAGAAACCAAGCAAACATGTCTCTGCATCGTTTCTTACAAACTGTGTGCGATCCTACGATGGTCTTAGATAAAAGGGTACATTTCACAACACTTCCCCCAGTTTAGGTCTTAATGCACCATTTACACAACCAAGTTCACTTCAACCCACTGGCATGTATGGACATGACTTTTAGGTACAGTTGGGTTCTGCAGGAGACCCAATGATAAGCATGTGATTTGTCTGCTGCAAAATTATAAGGGGCCAGAGCATGGGCAACCCATCCCCTTGGTTGGGAATAAAGGTGGGGAGAAGTCTCATATTTCCTCAGCGTTGCCCTGGTTGGCAGAGGGGTGTCCATGGGCAGTACTCGGACATTAATGGGTACTTGCAAATGACTCTTGATGACAACCCTGAAGTAAAAATGACCTTTTCCAACTCTCCCCAAGATAGCTTCAGACACAAATGTCGATGTTGTGGAATTATAATTTCCAGTTAATTTATTACCAATATTTGAACTTGAGCTTCTTTTTTGTTGAGAAATAGCTGGAAGTAGTTAAGTGACTAACAACAAGACCCATCTGGGTCCAGAGTGATTGATTCTAGATGTGGCTGGGCTGTTCACTAGCTGTATGACACTGATCAGGTTAATGACCCTCTCTGTCCTTTGCTTTCTTCATTTATAACATAAGAATAACAATAAACGTGACCTCAGAGACTCAACCTGAGACTTGAATAAGTTAATATCTGTAAAGCAAATGAAAGCATGCTCTCAACAGTGTTTTCAGAATAAACACACCATCTGAATTTCTTATGTACTTTCCTTTGACCCTAGTTTGTGAAAGGACAATAAATCCAGTCTCATTATTTCTGTAACTTCTAGTCTGATGCACTTAAGGTTTTACATGCCTCATGACAAATGATCACAAAGAATTTGAGTACTTTTATGAAAACAAATGAAATGAAAACAATACCTCCTTTAAAACACAGGATTCGAATGCTTCCATTTGTCAAAATGTTGTTCACTTTAACATTTAGTGATTTTGTTTTGTTTTGCTAGTTTCATGCTCACATTCATGATGACACCTTGCAGGCTATATTTTATTGTAATTATTTTGTCAATGTCAAGGGTACAGATGTGAGCATTTGATTCTCTGTTGAGCATTATCTGACAATTTGCCAGGACCCCTGCTCTATTCGTAGTTGGGACCAATAAACTTCCTGGGGCATATCAATCAAAATATCAACTGGGTTGTATTTAATCAGGAAAACAGGATAAAGATATAAAAAATTAAAATATGTACAATTACTCACAGCTCCAGAGATGACATTAGTGCTGGCAATCTGCTGAATAGTGCAGTTGATAACCAGAAAATGTGGACCCTTTCACTGTGAACCTTGAACAGTGTCATTTCTCAGAATGATGGCTGAATGGATGCTTAACTATAACCAATTCATTAATCTCAGCCTCACAACTTTGCAAAGGAATAAGGAGATATGAGTAAATGACTCCATAAGATGAAAAGAATTCACCACCAGATGTCTCTATGTCGTAAGGCAATTAGCAAAACAAAATTAGAAATAAGATTCAAAAAGAGAGTTGATTTAAGACAGCAGTCCTTGTCCGGGGGTGATTTTGCACCCCTAGGGAGCCCCGCTGTGCTCATGTTTTCTTCCTACAACTCGGAGCGAAGGAGGATTTTACTAGATTCTACTGGGTAAGCAGTCATCGGGGCGGCTAGGCATCCTTCTGAAACAAGAACCGTCTATTCCCACAGTGTCAATAATGCTGAGGTTGAGAAACCCTTTGGGGAACATTTGATTTGCTTGTTCGGCCCGATGATTTACTGTGCTTCCATGATATGTTTTTCCTTTCTCCACGCGGAGAGTAGAAGGTGGTAAGCGCAACAGGTAGGAGACTGAACACTGTTTTCCCAGGCTTCTGCAGGCACCTCCAGTGCAGGTCCAAGAACGCGCCGTTCCCCGCAACGTAACTTTCATAGAAGCACCGCGTGCTAATCGACCACACCGCTGGGGCTTGGTCTTTACAATTTAATTTTCTTTGGACTCGACAGCTGTCCTGAGATGACGTTGTCTCACTGAGAGCCTAGCAAAGGTCATTTCCTTCTTGGTGTGCCTAGTGCAGTAGCTTGTGTGGCATGTAAGTACATACCCCATAAAAATGAGGTTCAATGTTTGCCACCAACCAGCCCTTTCGCCAGTCACCTATTTGAAGTTCTTTGTATAGATTACATTTTTGAAATGGCTGGATGGCACTGCCAGGTTTGCTTGGTTTTTTCAAGGGAGGAATTCATGGGCATTTTGAATTGAGAAAGCTGGCCCATTCCTTTGTCCTGGAATAACTCCTGGAGTGTGTCTAACGTCTTGCCTGGCGTCCTCCTTCAAAGCTCTGTTAGAATCTTCATTTTCTTCTCACTGCACCTGGCCTACTGGCTGAAGCCACAACCTGCTATTAAACTGGCGATCAATTGATTCTGAAGCAGATGGTTAAGTGTCGAGTTTCCTCAGCCACTTTAGAGCTCAGGACCTATTATGATGAACACTTGAGGTCGTTCATTCAACATATACATACATACATGTGATACAGATACACATCTATGTAATATATATTATGTATATGTATCACAGAACTCGATAGGGATATACGTATGTGTTTACTCAAATAGAAATACAAATTCATGAACAGCTACAGAAATTAAGTTTCAACGATATATATAGTGAACCTAGCACAAAACAATACTATAATGAGTAGGTAACAAATGCAGAGGTTCCTGAAAGAGGTATCAGTCTTTGTATTCATAGAACTGAGTGAGTTAAAGCATAAAACTCTAAGTCAAACATGACTCCTGATACTTCATGTCATCTATAAGTTTTCTAAATTTTAGAGCTAGTAGGGAGATCTACTTTTTTGAATAATTTACATGCCCTTGGGTAACTTCTTACACATTTTTTCTGCTTATTTCTTCTAAGTTTAACAAAATACTTAATATTGTGACATCATTTGTAGTAGGACATGTCCCTAGAGTATTTTTCACCTTTTCTACCACCCAGCTCATCATCATCCATTCATCCCTCTCCCCGGCCATCTATCCACCCACCTGTCCATGCAGGTTTGATATTTACACAATGTTGCTCAGGCTATTTCTGCATGGTTAGATTTGGCGCTGATTTTAAATTTAATATTTTTATTTTTTCTTCCATTATGTCTTTATTATTGCAAGGACTAACTGTTTTAGAAAAATGAGCATTATTAGTTTAGAAAAAGTAGTGGGCCTACATTTCTCTTTTAAAAGCTCATCTTCTTTCCCAGTTTTGTTGAGCGATAGTTGACCTACATCATGATGCTGTACCCCTTAAACTTACACAGTGCTGTATATCAAAGCATTACTTCTAAAATACAGTTAACATTGTTTGTTTCCAGTGCAAAATTCTCTGCATGTTAGCACCTATGTAGATCTGTGTAACCTCCATCACTAGCAAGGCCTGCAACTCCTAATACAAAAATCTGCCTCACATTTCCCGTTGAAGTTGCACCCTCCACCCTCCAAGCCCTTTCCACAACTGATCTATTCTTCAGCACTAGAGTTTCTCCTTTTACAGACATCCTTTCGATGGAATCAGAGAGTGTTTGATCAGGGTCTCTGAAGAAGACAACCAATGGGTATACATATATATATTTTGAGAAATTGGCTCACATGATATGGAAGTGGAGAGTCTGAGAAATCCCACCACCCACGCTGGCAAACCAGAGATGGGCGAGAGTCGATGGTGTAGTTCTGATCAGAAGGCAGGAAAAGGCCGATGGACCAGCTCCAGGCACTCAGGCATGGAAGTGTCCTCCCTTTACCTGCAGAAGGGTCACCCTTTCTGTTCTCTTCAGACCTGCAGTGGACTGATGAGGGCCACCCACCATAGGGAGACCCATCTGCTATTCAGAAGTTGACCTTATTCCCACTCTCAAGCCAGATTTCCATGGCACCTGAAGCCCTTTTGGGCTTTGGGTTATAGTGTTCTGAGTCCTGGATATACCAGAAGAAATATAAATAACAAATGCTTTCCGCCATTTCTTCAAAAAATCTTCAGGGTCCTTAAAGAGCTGTTGCATGTCTTCTATTTAGGTTTTATAGCTACATCTCATGGGAGACAAACCATAGGCTGTGCTAACACTATCTTGACTGGACTGGAGCCCTGTTGCTTCTTCAAAAAATGCTGAATGCATCTAGACAAAATAGTGACAGTGGTCTGTTATGAGGAGTAGGGATATGAATGATATTTTGCTTCCTTATACTCCTGTATATTTTAGTTTAAAAATATGAGTTTTCTAAGAGAGGCAGATATGAAGCAGCTCATTCTACAGTCTGTATGTGAAAAGAGAGAAAGGACTCCTATGACTCACTTGAAAGACAAAGCTGAGTTCAAGAAATGCAGGACATAAACCTCCACAGCCTTGCTCATCTCCACTTTGAATCCAAAGAGTTAATTCCCAGGCTTGTCATCTTGGACAACCAATTGTCTTCTTTAACTCTTGGGCAAAGTAAGGGGGTTCTGGAGCCTAAGAGAAAATACAGAGCTGGAAAAGAGCAGCTTAGAACTGAAGTCAAAGGAAACTACGCAAGCAAACGCACTTTACTAAACCCCATCTTTCACAAAGGACTAGAACAAAGCTTGCAAACTCCGGAGAGACTGAGAGGCACTGGACTTTATGCTGGGCTCAGTCATTTCCGTCAGCTACTAAATATCATCGCATATCACTATGCTCTTCATCTTGCCTTTAAATGAACTTCCTTTACTCCCTCTAGATCCATTTATCATGCAGGGAGATACTACTTAAAAAAATTCTTCAGAAGAAGTGACTAATATATTTGCCCAGACCAGCTCTTGTGCTAACTGAATTTATTTGTCTGTGTCAATGTAAACTTAACAAAGGTTTACTCTAGAAAAGACAAAATCTACAAATAGGTGACAGGGGAGAACACTTACTACAAGAAAAACAAACAAATTATTGCAGGTTACAAACTTGAACTCGATGTGTCTAAGGCAAAACTTTCAGTAACTACCTTTAGGGTAGAAGTATTAAAACTTCACCCTTAAGGACATCAATTTATATCGAGTATAAAATGACAAGGAATTTGTCCATTTCAGTTTGGAATTTAACAAATTAGGTCACCCCTGTTTGGTTAATAACCATTTAGTATCTGTGTTAACTGGATATTATAGAATCTTCCTTACTGAGAAGAATGTGACCTGTAACTCCCAAGCTTCAAGTCTTTTGCTGGGTTCTGGTGGTCTAAACACCCTTCTACAGACCAGTGAGGGTTCCTCTTCAATGGGGCCATTCCTGGTCCCTGATGAGGTGAGGACACTAAGGACAATGGAAGGAGGCCCCAACTCTCGAATGTCCACTTTGCCATCCCCAGGACCTGTGATTGTGTCACTTTCTATGGCAAAGAGGACTTTGCAGGTGTGATCAAGATGGAGACATTGAAGAGCGCATTCATCCTGGGTTATCCAGGGAAGCCTGGTGTAATCACCTGAATCTTTAAAAATGAAGAGCATCCCTCAATTTGGGTCAGATTAAAAAGGCCATGATTACGAAAGGAGAGTCAGAGAGATGCTCTATGAAAAGGACTCAACCCATCACTGGGGCCTTGGAGATGGAGAAAGGGGCCATGAGCCAAGGACTGTGAGCAGTGTCTAGAAGCCAGAAGAGACAGGGAACAGATTTCTCTCTGGAGCTTCCAGGAAGGGCACGGCCCTGCCACCTCC
Source organism: Noctilio leporinus (assembly GCA_004026585.1). Taxonomy (NCBI): domain Eukaryota; kingdom Metazoa; phylum Chordata; class Mammalia; order Chiroptera; family Noctilionidae; genus Noctilio; species Noctilio leporinus. The sequence continues at coordinate 12,709 of PVIW01015381.1, read as the reverse complement.
TCAACTTTAGCCTATTGAGACCTGTGCCCATCCCCCAATCTACAGAATCATACAACAATAAAGTTTTGTTATGTCAAGCCACCCAGTTTATGGTAATTTGTTATTACCACGATGAAAAACTAATACAATATGTTTTTATTAGTTTTTGTGAGATCATGTCTTTTGACATAATTTTAAGTGGGTTTTTCGTGTGTGTGAAATAATAGACCATAGTAGTGTGTGGGGAGGTTACTTTCTTCCTTGCTAAAATAAAATCTACTCATCCTTGTTGGTCCTCTACTCTTCCTCCTTCATTCCTCTGCCCTCTATCTCTTCCTCCCTTCTCTCCTTCCTCCCTTTTTCAAACTGTCAGGAAATTCCATTGTTGGCAAACAAAGTTCATGTGTTTTGTCCACATGTTCATTCCACGTGTGTCCTTCCTGGGCTTGTCCATCTCTCCAGTTTCCCATCTTCGCACCCCAGCTCTTCGTCCTCTAGGGACTCACAACTCCTAGGGTCACTTACTTGGGAAGATGTAAACACTCCTTGCCCACCAGGCTCCTACCTCCTGGATCAGCATCTCCCTGGGAAGGGGCTGAAATCTGCACATCTGCAAGGGGTACAGTCATCAGGGAGGTGTGAGAAACACCTGACCAGCATTAGCACGCTGCTGATGTCCCTTGGGCTTGCCACGTCTTCCCACCCCACCATCTGTGCTTCAAATGCAGCACCACCCTGCCTAGAATTCCTATTCCCTCCCTGGCTTTCTTGCTGGCTGGCCTGTTGCCGGGATGGGTGTCACTGGGTTCCGTTCTCACCCCCACCAGAGTTCCCTGCTGACCTCCACTCCTCCGGCCACATGGAGCCCTGGGCCCTCACGTTGTTTCGCAGTCATCTGGTTGTCTTCGTCAGCAAATCCTGACCTTGAGCACAGGCACTGTGCCTCGTTCATTTCTCTCCCGGGGGCCCAGCCCAGCGTGAGAGCCGTGTTAGATGCTAAACAACCCTTGTGAAAGAACGAGTGGGAAGAAGGAACCCATGAGCGAGTGAAATAGGAGAGGCGTTCCGTCAGGAGGAAGCACTTCTCCACTTTCTCTCTCTGCAGCATTGTGCTCATTTTCACTCGAGTGCCTTGGAGACCCAATTTAGAGAGTCTGTCACAGGCGGCTGCTGAGAAGAGAAATCTGGTAGATGGGCTTTCTGCGTTGGGAAGAAGGAAGTCACACCATGTCAACTTGACCTTCAAACCGTATTTTTCTGATCATGAAGCACGTCTCACCGTTTCCACGCACAGCACTGTGGTCCTGTCAGCTCCATGGTCTTCCGTCGTTCCTCCAATGTGACAAGCACGCAGGCTTTCACAGTCACTAATTTCACTGCCCAAGATCATCTTTATACATCAGGGTGCATATGTATCTTGGCCCAATTCCTCCCAAAGAGCTTTTGCCTGACCAACCTTATCTAAAATATTGCTCCTACCAGAGGCTATTCATCAACCCTGCTTTATTCCTTTTAATTTGGCTATTTACAGAACATATCTGTTATATATTGACTAGTTGGTTCTTAACCTGTCTGGTCAATTAGAATACATATAAGTTCCATGAAGGCAAAAAACTTGTCTGCTTTATTCTCTACTCTCAGTGCCTAGAATAGTTCGATGCGTACAGTAGATGTTTAACCCGTGTAGTAGGCGTGCCGTACCTTGAACACATTAGGTGGTCAAGGACAATATACATTGAGTGCTGGATCGGGGTGTGGCAGAATATTATGACTACACAGCCTAGCGCAAGACATGAGCTGTACATACAGATACACACGGAGGGCACATGGGATATGCTGAAGCGGTTTCCTGAAGGCTCCTCAGCTTGGCCCACACTTGCTAAGATGTAAGAATTTGATGGATAGTCGAGCTGCATATGGTTATTACTAGGAAGGCAGGTGAGGGTTTTCCTATGGTTGCTTTTCACCTTGTGAAAGTAGGGCCCTGGCTGACGGTCCAGCACAGCCCAGGGGAGCATGGTTGTGTTTGTGGGGACATGGCTCGTAGATGGGGGCCCAGTTTGGCATTGCCTGCCCCTCTGGAATGCTGCTGGGAGCCAATGAGAAATCGCATAAGCTAAGAGTAGAGGTTGGCCCATGGCCAGTGCTGGCCAAGGAGACCTGGTTTATGGTTGTAGGAGAGACGCCTGTCCCGTTCCCAGCTTCTTCTCGTGCCCACTTTGTTTTGAATTCCTGGAGGGGAGTGAACCACCCATCTGCAGGGTTTGTCCTGGAATTTAAAAAAAAAATTCTCTTGAACTACACAGGAGCTCTGTGATGTCAGGCCCAGGGCCTTGTTTCTGTTGGTGTCAGTTGCCTACAGTTACCGTCTGTATTACCCCCCCAAGGTGGAATCTCTTCCTTTTACTGATGCCCTCAAGCAGTTTCTGAACTCCCATGGGTTTTCTGTCCTCACCTGGAAGCCTTTTCCTTCTTTATTTTCCTTCCAGGCACAATGTAGCAACTGTATAGTCTTATCTCTTAGACGATGACTTCAATTCTTTGCGTTCCTCAGTTGTCCTTTCTGTCTTTGATGGCTCCGGTGTTTTATTCTGTTGCAAAGACCCAGAAATACACTCCCAGGCCTGCCATCCTAGGCTACAGAGGGCCAGCATCCTCCTCTGCCCGATCCGTACGCTTTCATGCCCCCGTAACAGCGTGGTGAAGGGGAGCAGAGCTTGGCACTCTAAAATTTGCCTTGGGGAATATTGATTATTTAAGCTGGTTATTTTTAAGTGGTATTAGTTTCTTGTTGTATTAAAATTGTTTCATCCTCCCCCTTTGCTCCCCCTACCCCACCCACCCCAATCCCTCTCCTACATTAAGCTGGTTATTAAAAAAAGTAAAAAGACTCAAGAAGAGCCTTCGATCTCCCCTTTTACCTGCCTAAAGGAACTTAGACAGAAAAACTTGCTTAAAGGCAAGGGGCTCTCACCCGAGAGGGATCAGTGAGCGAAGTGCCTGTGAGGAAGGCAGGGAAGTCTGCTGCTGAGCCCCGCTCTGCGCCCCTGACTGTAGCTAGAACTTGTTTGCAAACATTCTGCTTGGGAATCACCTGCTTTCCCTCTGAAGAGTCCGATCCCCTCCCCCCCCATTTCATCCTACCTGACGCTGGAATGTACACCTCCGCTGCCCAGTCTGTACCGGGGCTCCCCATTCTTGAGAAACCCTCCTATGTCCATGCACGATGAAGTTGTCTTGTTACTCCATCTCATGTAAATTTGATCACCAGACCAGCAGGAAAATTCAGAAGGGTGGAAGGAAAATAGTTCCTCTTTCCCTGCGATAACCGTGCCCTGACGCCACAGTTACCTGTTCATTCTCTGGGCACGAGCAGACTCCCAGACAGGTGTCTGGTGGACTTACTCGTAATCAGCCCTGCCTTTGAATGGCAGAGTATGTTTTGAAAGCTCTTAGGTGTCTGGGATATCTATATATTTCTATCCTGAAAGTAGCCATGCAAGCTGTTTTAATTATATTGATATTAGCTCAGTGCTTTCGGTACAGACCTATATTTTTACCATAAAGGAAAAAAAAAGGGAAGAAGGAATGTGTTGGAAAGATCTAAGGGCACTGTTCTTCCATCTTCAAGTGTACTGCCCATGGGGACACAGTACCCCATGTGCTTTGGACTTCATAGTTGGAAAGAGGAGAGGAGTGAAGAGGGTGTCAGCCCAGATGAACATGGACTTCCAGAAATTTCCAAGTCAGTGCATGCTATGGGAAAGGAATAAACTTTCCTCTACACTTCTAGGCTCCGTGGGTTGGCCTAATAACCAAATGTTAGACATGAGACAGGTTAATGGCAGAGAATGACCAAATTTAATGCATACGTACATATGGGAACCTCGTGTACATGGGAGAGTCAGAGCCCACCTGCATGAGAGGTTCCAGGATAGGAAGGGACAGTGAAGTATATATGACATTCCAAGTTAAGGGTGAAGTAAGGCATCTTGGGGTTTCAGGGGAAAGAAGGTCACTTGTAGGACAATAAGAACAGGTGTTCAGTAATTAGAAGTTTGCCCTTCCTCATACCTAGGTCATAAAAAGTGATTTCTGGTGATAACTCTTATTATGGCCAACAACCCTAATTAAAGTATTTTAAAGAGAGGTAAGTTTCTTGTGAGCCCTCAGGGTCTTGACTGGTTTCTGATAATAATTCACATGCGTAATGGCATGTCTTAGGGAAAGCTTTTCTGTAACCCTTCAGCGCTAATCCAAGGTGTCCAACTCGGTCTAGCTTCCCTGGCATTTTCTTGGTTTTTAATGCTGAAGATCATTATGCTCTGGGCCGCTCCGGACAGTTGGACACTCTACAAATCATTCACACACCTTCGTGAGTGCCTACTACGTGCCAGCAGGTCCCTGAAGGAGACTCGCTGTTTGGTTCGCCAGTCCTGTGGCTTGTCCTCATCTGCATTCTCCCTGCTTATGTTTACATAAACCTTGAAAGGTTGCCCTTTTGTTAATGATTTCATATTCCTGCCTAGCCCTGGTTGTGCTGCACATTGACCCTCTGTTAATTTGATTCCCTTCTCTGACATGACCTTGGTCTTCCATAAATCCAAAATGAAAATGCTGTTTGGAGTGACAATGAAAGCTGTCATCCCAGGGGAGACAATAGCTCTCTGGGGAAAGAAGTGCAGGGCGCAAAGTGGGACCGGGCCCGGCCATGGGGCGCAGAAGGTGCCCGCGGAGTCGCACAAAGGCTGTTAAAATGTCAAAAGCAGGTGTTTCTTTTTCCTTCCGTCGGAACTTCAAGCTAACCTGGGCATTCAGCTAAATCCCTCCCAGGTGCTGAAACAGCGTGCGGTTTAGGATTTCAGAGGTAATTACTGCTGAATGCATTGTACAGCCAGTGGACCTGCCAGGTAAATGTTAGGAAAAAGTGTGTAGCAGGAGCACCAAAAGAATGGGTGGGAGGACCAGCCGGCCATCACAAGACCTCTTAGAAAGCTTATTAAGGTCACCAGAGGCAGTCATGGAGCTAAACATGTACACAATTTGGGCAGCAGCACAAATGATGCAGGAGGAAGTACGAACCCCAGCAGGGTCCAGAAGTGGTGTGGGTGAGAGGAAAGGCCATCACCCCCCTGAGAAGCGCAGGCTTCACACCACCTGTCCTGCTTCCGGCTCACAGGGAATTGTCCTGTTCTAACACTGAATATTCAGAAATTTGGATTTAGGTATTTAGATCTCAGCCTGGGGACCGAAAAGAAATACTTGGTCTGATTGTCTAAACTGAAAGAGGGTGAGAGAGAACTCCTCACACCGGCCATTTATTTATTAAAAGATGAGTATCTCCCAGGCTTGCACCAGGTGCTCAGAAAAGGATGGAGAGAAGTAACAGCCACCCAAAGCCCCAGTCCTGGTGGAGCCCTGAAGGCACAGGGAGAGTCAGAATTTGATCACAGAATTCCCCGCCGTGAGTATAAAATCGCCCATGTGATGGCACCATGGAGGAGAAGAACGAGCTTCAGAAGCACATAATAGGATTTGAACTCCCTGGGCAGCTTCTCCGGAAAAAATGGAAACTAGGCTGAGGTGACAAACAGCTGTGCTTGTCAAGTGCGTGAGCTGACTAATGGCTCCACCTACGTTTTCTTGGTTCCCTCACGCGTCACATTTTGGAGTCCCACATCTCATCTATCACCTCTGGACGAATGTTTCATCATCTTCAGTGACCTCAAGGAAGACGGTCCCGTTACGATCATCAAGAACGAAGGTGAACGGGAGCAGAGTCGGTCACTACAAAGTATGCCTCGTGGGTGTAGAATTATTTTAAACAAATTATTTCCCAGAAACAGCAGACACCGGGAATGCTTCGACATCTGAGGTATTACCCTTCTGTAAGAGACATTTGCAGAGGAATTCTCTGTTTGCGAGGGTGTCTCCCTCTCTCCACCAGGATGAATAACGCTCTTATTAATGAGAAAGCGAGGACTTCCATCTGCATCACCCCCACACCCCTGTTCACAGTGCTTTGTCTTATCACCCCCATACCCGACTTCCTCTACCATCGCCAGCTTCCCTTTGTCCGTAGTTGAAGCCAGCTTGCCAGGGGGTGGCTTGGGCCTTTTCTGAGAACTATCCCGTTTTCCTGGGAACCTCCCATGTATACAGGAGGTATCCATATGATTAACCTTCTGTTTGGTTTTCTCCTGTCTTGACTCGCCTGGGGATCTCAGCCAGGAACCACAGAGGGAGAATAATTTTCCTCCCCTGAGCCTTTCTTTGTGTCTCAGTGACTGGTGCCTAAGCTCCCGCCATCATTTCACCCCTGCAACGACCGACAACTCAGACAGTAGTGGAATGCATGTATTTGCTCCCAATAGACAGATTGGAAAGTCTGGCCTAGAGAGGCTAAGCAGTGTGCTTCGTGCTGTCAAGCTAGTGAGAGGCAGAGCGAAGGTCAGGCCCTCTGCCTCCAGACCTGAGGACCACGCAGGAGTGCGCTGTGATCAGAGGACACAGCCAGTGCATAATGCATGCTCCTGCCAGATGCAAGGCTTTGCTGCCTCTTCTGTGCATCCTTGAAGGGAAGCAACTTCCATTTCCCAGGCAGCGCCTTCTGCCATGGCTGTCAGGAGAAGTGCGCATTACAAGTGTGTATTGGGGGGAGGGGGGGTGCTTGAAACATGGCCTCTCCAGACTGCCTGTCTTGCTGATAAAACTACAAAGAAGCATGTCCATCAGCCTCCTGTCTGCGAGCTGAGATCCCTGCCTCTGGACTGCCTGCCAGCTCACCGTTCCTCTTGGAAAACCTCGCAAGCACCTTCCGAACGCCACGCCATGCTGAGGGGCTTCTGCACAACCCAGGCACGGTAGCTGGCTTGACCCCCCGACTCTGTGACCCTCCGAACCACAGCGGTGTGTAAAACACACGCTCCGTCCATGAATGTGCTGGGCAAAGAGCTTTTACGCTCCCTCTCCCTCTTGTTTTTAATAGCTGCGGAGGCCTGCAAGGAGCAACTCCTTTTAAAGAAACTGGCTTATAAATTTATTGAGGCAGGCTCCAACGGACCCCACTTCAGGCCCTCCCTGGAGCCTCCCACCCACGACCGGGTGAGTGCTGACGAGCTTTGGGTTTAGTGTTGCCCGAGGAGTTGATGTTCCATGAGTGTGTGATGTGCCGAGTTCCGCATGCATCTGTATTTCTAGGCTTTCCCACCCTTTATTTTCAAGAGTCTACCCCTTGGAGGGACCTGTCCCAGCTGCTATGATAATGAGCGCTATCGGATAGCAAACCTTCAGTTTAATACATAACTACACTTTTTTAAAAATAACAAGCACCCCAGAATTGGCCTTTACTTAATCATCACCAACACCAAGCTTATGAATATTTCATGCACACTCATTGCGGCTGAGAGCCTAAGTACCCTGCATTTCTACGGCTCCTGATAATGCAGGAAACAATGGAAAACATATGTTCTGTGTGTTTTCCTTCGCAATTTCATGATGGAAGAACACCTGGCAGTGTTGCACGTAAGGCGAGAAACGGTCGCCTTTTGTGAGCAGAGTGCTTGAAATAAAAAGCTCAAGTGGCAAATTGTAAGCTCAGCCACCGTAATCATAGGAAGCTGGGTGGGAAAGGTAGGTTTTCGATTCATTAATCTGCATGTGTCTATCTGCAAGTAAGTGAACTTCACTCAGTTTTCCACAGCAGCCGCCCCATCGCCCCGAATAGTGCTCACACTGCCCTGCTCAGAGGTTGGGGAGTGTCTGTTTGGGGTTCAGTCGCCTTTCTTTGTTGTTCCCGTCTTCTCTCAGTCCATGAGTATTGGTGGTGTTAAAAGTGCTGTGAATGAGAGCGCACAGATCAGTGAGAGTGAGGAACAGGGACTGCAGGTGGGGGTGACACCCATCAAGGGCATGTCCACCGCGGCAGGAGAGCAGTTGGGTGCGGAAGGGTGGGGCGCAGGGGAGGTTACAGGCATTGGGAGAAACTGGGTACTTCCTAGAAGCTGGAGAGAGAGCCAGTGTGGTGGCTGGTAGGGACCGAGGGGGCCCGCAGTGTGTGACAGGCAAGAGGCTGGATGGTGCAGAGCCCCGTGAACTGTGACAGCAGAAAGTCTAAACCACATGCGCAGGAATGGCTGGAAGTGTGTGAAGCCACCGGTTCGATGCCCAACTGAGTCACACTGGTTCATCAGGGCCTCCTCCTCCTTCTTTATACACATCTACATGTTTGCCTACATTTCTCACGGGTGAGCTATTTCATGAAGTTAGACAACCTGATACTAAACGTCATATGGGAAACCAACTATGTAAGAATAAAAAAGTAGACTTTGAGAAGAAAAACTCTGAGGTTGTCTATTTCTGGCAGACATTGCAACCTTCTAGAAAACCTCTATAATTAAGCCAAAGTGACGTGACTACATGTAGAAACGGATAAACCAGTGGAGTAGAAGGGGAAGCCTGGAACTAGTCCCAAGTACTTGTGAAAATTTGGTATATAATGAAGGTCGCATCTCAAAGCACTGGAGTAAAGAAAGACTTTTTAATAAATGATGTTGGGACAACTGGGCAGCCATTTGGAAAAAGACAAAATTGGATCCATATTTCACATCGTGGATAAGAATAAACTCCCAATAGATTAAAGACCAAAATGTAAAACAATGGAACTATCCAAGTGCCAGAATCAGACATGGGTGAACTCCATGTGAATCGTAGTGTAGAGGAAGCCCCCAAGTCATGGCCCCAAAGCCAACAGGAGAAAGGACTGATACATTTTACTGCAAGCAAAAAGAAGTTCCATGGGAAAAATAAAAGAACAACCCCAACACCATAAATGAAATTAAAAGACAAAAGACAACTGCACAAAGAGCTAATGTCCTCAATAGATGTTTTTTTTTTTTTTAACACAAAACAAACAAACAAAACACAATAAAAATTGAGGCACAAATAGCTAAAAACAAGCTGGTTTTAAGAAGAGGGAAAGACTGGAACAATTCACACATTAAAAAAGAAAAAAAAGATACAAAATTGGCCCTTAACACTTCCGAAGACCCCGCCCCTCACAATTAGAGAAATGAAAATGGACACAATTCCTCCGCAGTCCGCCAGGCACAGTTGGCTCTGAGGGAGGCAGGAACCCCACACACGGCTGGTGGAAATGCCACCAGGTGTGACCCCTCAGGGGCAGGATTTGACAAAAATCTAACAAAATGACACAGGCATGTACCTTTAGTCCTGCGTCTCCTTCTCTAGGAACCTGGAGCTGCACTCCCAACAGGATGAAAATACACACGCTGGAGGTTATACGCTCCAGCCAGGCTCATACTTGGAACATTTTGGAGAAAAATTTATGCTCATCCCTAGGAAGAGTGTGGAATGAGTGATGACAGAGCCGAAAGGTGGACACTGAGGGCAAATTCTACAAATGGATTTGGAGTGGTTTCCAGAATGGGCTGTTAGGTAAAAATAATATAGGAAAGGGTCTCTAGCATCGTTTCGTTCATGTAAGACAAGGGCACTATGAAAATATCTGCTCATGTATCAATAAGAAATTAAATAGGTTAGTTAATTCTGTGGAGTAGGTGGGGGAAAAGTTGGGAAGGAGTTGGCAAAAGAAAGAGATTTCTCTGAGTATGCCGGATGGTAGCACATCGAACTCTTACAAACATAGTCATGAAAACATACACACAAAAATAACACATAAGCAAAATCCACCAGGATGTGAGGGAAAACCAATGTGGAATATAAACAGTAACAAATGAACCTAATTGTATCACAATGAATGCAAATTAATAAGATAAATAGGTCCTGGGATGCCATGTACAGCATGGTGACCATAGTTAATACTGTGCTTTATACTTACAAGTTGCTAAAAGAGTAGATCTTAAAAATTACCACAAGAAAACAGATTGTAATGATATGGGGTGATGAATGTTAACCAAACTTACCATCATGATATTTCACAATATATACATATGTGTATGTATATATTATGCTGTATACCTTCGACTAATACAAGGTTATACGTTAATTATATCCAAATGGACATGTCTGTACATAGTTTTGAAAACTGCATTGACAAGACTTAAAGAAAACAGAGACAGAAATAGAAAAATCATTTCTTAATTTGCTTATCTATAAATCAACAGCGATTTTTTCACTTTGTGTTATTTCCTAGTAATATCATGTGCAGATATTTGATAACAACTACATTTGCTACACAAAGGAAATGGTGCCGGGTATCATTAAGAAAAGAAAAACAACCGAGAATCATTCAAAGGAAAAGTGGGCTCCCACACAACTCAGTATGATATAACCCAGGGTTAGCAACCTTTTCCTGTAAAGACAGATCATCGTAAATATTTTAGGCTTTGTGGGCCAAAAGGCAAAATCAATACTATTATTAGGTGCTTTTATTAAAAGAGAGAAAATAGCTTTTGACAAAAGCCTTTGATTAATTTCAAAATAGGAAAATAATAAATAATAACATTATTGTTAAACTATATATATAAATATGATTTTGTAACACTCAACTAATAATTCCAAGAATGAAATCCTGCTTTGTCGGGGGGATAACTTTTTGTTTAATTGGAATCCCAAGTCAGCGCAGCCTCACCATAGGCACGTGGCAGAGTTGGTTGGATGGTGATCCATGCGCCAAAGGTTTTGGGTTCGATCCCTGGTCGAAGCACTCAGGGAAGGCAACCAATCAATATTTCTCTCTCTCCCTTTCTGCGCACAGATCCTCAGGTGAGGATTAAAAACTAAAAAGTCAGTGTTCTCTATTATCATATTGATTGCAAGTGTTCATCTGTAAGAAAACATTCTTAGTTCTCCGAAAACAGATGGCTGGTGGGATTTGGTCCCCACCCCACCCTCTACTGGGGGCCAGAGCTTGTCAGTCACCGTCCCGGTTCATGACTAACCCTCCAACTTTCACTCTGCTCCAGCCACAGTGGTTTCTTTCCATTGTTGAACTGTCCCCAAGCTTCCCCTGGCTGCTGGCCCCCCCACGGGCTGCCTCCCCCAGGTACACAGTCCCCAGCTCTCCACTTCACCGGTCACATCACTGACCCCTCAGCTCCAACATCAGCTTCTTAGAGTGGCCCACTCTGACCACCAGAAAGAAGTGACTGGCTTCCAGCTCAGCCACCCTTTGTCCTCTTGTCAACGTCAAGTCTCCACAATAATACACGTATGCATTTGTTTCAATGGTTTCCTGTCTGTGCCTTTTCTTGAAAGGACATGCTGGTACAAGGGGTTTGCACCTGGCTGACTCCAGGGAACTGACCACAGCGTAGCACATAGTGGTTGCTTGATAAAAACTTGAATCAGGAATGATTAAAGAGAGCAAAATGGGATTCATGTCATGCTTGTGTTGCATATACAATATTAGGAACATTGGGCAGAAAATACAAGGGTCACAACAGGTGTTTCTGAGACTGGACACCCCCTGCCGCTCTGTCGGGGTCCAGGGGAAGCTGGCCGCATCCCTGCATGGTCAGAGCATCCATTTCAGGCCTGTCATGAACGTGGCCCGGGTCTGGAATCACTGGTCCTGTGCCTCATCAAGCGTCTGGATTCACCGTCGGAAGTGAACGGACATCAAATCCGATACCAACATTCACACACGCTCATCTGCGTTCTGTGCAAAGTGCATCACAACAATAGCACAGCACAGTCCCATGTAAAATGGCAGGGCCCCATTCAGCCCCTCAAATAATCGGGTGGTCCAGAGCCATGTGAGTTCTCCACAGCAAGGTATGTATAAGACCACCTGCTGGCGGCCATTTGCCTTGGAAAACGAAAAGATTTGCCATTCTAAATAAAAACCCCATTTCGTTCTGCAGGTACAATGCCGTCAGCTTAGCATCAAAACTGAGTATAAAAGCTGCTAAGTGTGCAAAGAAATGAAAAGGGAATGGGAGTCTAAAATTAGAAGAGGTTCTAAAATTGTAATTGTCACCCGCTTAGGGGAAAAAAATTAGCCACCTTACCAGACATGACAGTGAGGAGAAGACTTGTAAATTAGGTGCATAGGGAGGGCAGCGCACATAGACAAAAAAACAACAGAAAAGAACAAAATCAAGCACCACTTTAACCTTGAAGAGATCAGCTCTTTGATGGATTAAGTAGCCTACCTAGAGTATGTGTCTGTCTAAATGATTAATTACTGAATGGAGAATGAATTTATGTGAACTTTAGGATGCCCATTTGCCAGAGCAACATGCATTAAAACTTGCATAGAAGATCCCTGTATGTGAAAGTCAAATAAGGAAAACTTCTGCTTCCCCTCCCTGCAGTTGGTTAGGGTCGTTCAAAAGCATTAGAGTGCTTGCTTTGTTTCAAAATCATTTGAACATGTACCAAAGTTTTTTGATCCAATCATCCACTGATGGGCACTTAGGCTGTTCCCAGCACTTGGCTATTGTAGATAGTACTGCTATGAACATAGGTGTGCATAGGTTCCTATGAATTGGTGTTTCAGGATTCTTTGGGTATAGTCCAAGTAGTGGAATTGCTGGATCAAACTTTGGTACATTTACACAATGGAATTCTATATAGCAGAAAGAAAGAAGGAACTTGTACCCTTTGCAACAACATGGATGGAACTGGAGAGTATTATGCTTAGTGAAATAAGCCAGTCAGTGAAGGACAAATATCATATGATCTCACCCAATACGGGACAATAATGAGCAAAACTAACAACAAGCAAAACAGAACCAAGTATATG
>PVIW01015380.1:0-19948 GCA_004026585.1 Noctilio leporinus | reverse complement strand
TGTTGAGTCGCATTAGTTCTTTATATATTTTGGAGATCAGATCCTTGTCTGAGGTATCATTGGCAATTATGTTTTCCCATACAGTTGGTTCCCTTTGAATTTTGCTGATATTTTCTTTAGCTGAACAGAAACTTTTCAATTTGATATAGTCCCATTTGTTGATTCGTTCTTTGATTTCCTTTGCCCTTGGTGAAGTATCTGTAAACATATTTTTGCGTAGGATATCCAAAAGTTTACTGCCTATATTTTTCTCCAGGACCTTTATGGTGGCACTGCTTATGTTTAAATCCTTTATCCATCTTGAGTTTATTTTGGTGTATGGTGTAAGTTGGTGGTCTAGTTTTATCTTTTTGCATGTCACTGTCCAGTTCTCCCAACACCGTTTGTTGAAGAGACTGTTTTTACTCCATTTGATATTCCTTCCCCCTTTGTCAAATATTAGTTGACCATAGAGTCCTGGGTTAATTTCTGGGCTCTCTATTCTGTTCCATTGATCTATATGTCTATTCTTATGCCAGTACCATGCTGTCTCTAAAACATTTCTTATAACACTTCTTGCAAGGCAAGTCTACTAGAAACAGATTCCTTCAATTTTCATTTAAGAGTCTTTATTTCTCCTTTTTAAAAAAACAGATTTTATTTATTTTTAGAGAAAGGAGAAGGGAGGAAGAAAGAGAGTGCAAGAAACATTGATGTGTGAGATGTATCAATTGGTTGCCTCCCACATGCCCCCACCCAGCAACCCAGGCATGTGCCCTGACCAGGAATTGAACTAGCAACCTTTTTGGTTCACAGGTGGCTGGTGCTCAATTCACTGCACCACACCAACCAGAACTGTTTGTTCTTTTTAAGTGCACACCTGAGGACATTTTTCCCCATTGTTTTTGAAGAGACAGGAAGGGAGAGAGGGGGAGAGAGGGAGAGAGAGAAACATTGGTTGGCTGCCTCCTACACGTGCCCAGATAGGGGATCAGACCCACAACCTAGGTATATGCCCTGACCGGGAATCGAACTTACAACCCTCCAATTTAAGGGATGATGTTCCTACCATCTGAGCCACACTGGCCAGGATTCTCCTTTGGTTTTGAGGGGTAATTTTGTAGCCACTAGCTGTTTCACTCAGAGAACTTCCCATGCCAGCTTCCGTAGGTCATTTTTGGCAGGCAGGACAGCTTCCCCAGGAAAATTGCTCCCCGTCTCCAGCCTGGCTGCCAGCATGTTGGCAGCCAAGGGTGGATAGAGCTGGGTGTGGTAGTCTCAGCTATAGAAGCTCCAGACAGCTATTCACGTAGGGCCCTGATTTCAGCACAACCAGGCCACCCTCCACCATGCCTAGTGTTTCTTGGTCCGACACACTCTCCAGAGAATTAAAAACGATTTCCCTCTTCTGCTGGATTAGCGTCACTCAACTTTGAAGAGGGAAAATGGGGATCTAACTGCTTCTTAAACCAGGTTTCAACTTATTTTCATAATTCTCTATCCAGATGTGCTTGTCTTGCTGCCAGTCCCCGAGCATCCAGGGGAATCTGCTCATCAGCGCACACCTTCTCCATGGCTGATGCCCGATTCAGTCTTCTTGGTCCAGCCAGGAACCCTGCCTGCTGTGGATCTGCTTGTGCAAGCTCAGGGTGCTGTTGCTATGGCCCCTTTCTCCCAGGTTGGTGTGCTTAAATCTTTTGAACATTCAGTTACTGTCATTTTAGTGGATTATCAGGTGGGAGTTTATGTGTTCGTTCCACTGTTATTGCTGGGAGTATAGGTTTTTAGTATAGAGAATTTATGAAAGAGACAAGCAATGAGAAGCAAACACTGATCTCATGCCCCTTTGCCCTCACATTGATAAACCTCGGTACCTATTTTCTATCCACATTCATATTCTGTTATAAAAATGGGATAACTTTTAATACCTTTATTTTTCAATTAAAATATATGAAGGACATTCTCCAATATTAGTATCTTGCATTTTTAAAAGTATACAAAAATGTTACTATGTAAAGTGCAGATATGCAAAAAAAAAAAAAAAAAAAAAGAAAACCCTCCCAAATCCTAGCTACTAGAAATAATAATCCCTATGATACCTTATCTGTCATTCTAGCCAAGGAATGGTATGTAAGTTCTGTACTCCTGAGCCAAAAGTGAAGTCTTACCCTTTGTAAATATTCAGCCTGGTGTGAAGATGTGTTTTAAACAAATGATTATAAATAATTCACACAACAATTACAAGTTAATTCATTCACTCACTAAATGTTTATTAAGTGCTTACTGTGTGCCAAGAACAACAACAACAACAACAAAACAAAACACCACAGTACTTACCTCTTGGGAATGTAGTTTAGTGGGTAAAAACAGGTAACTATATAAATCTAACTATGTATCTCTAAATCAGCCCCCCTTCTTTGTACCATTGTCATAAATTACATCTTTATGTGTTACAAATTCATAAATACAGTGTTTAAACTCTTTCTTAATGTACTTATGTTTTAAATTGGATAGAGCAGAATTACAAACCAAAATATACTTATACTTTCATTTTTTGAGATTTTTCTATAGTATATATTTTTGTGCCTGTATGAAGAATAGTTTATTTTGTTTACAGATTGTTTAAAATTTCAAATCTATGAAAGTTCAAAAGAATACTACAATCAACATATGTAAGCATTTCATTTACATTAATCTAATCTCCAGTCCACCTATGCACTTTAAATTTTTTTTTAATTTATTTTTTATTGTTCTATTACAGTTGTCCCAGTTTTTCCCCTGCTGCTCTCCCCTGCCCCATCCCCACCCTCACAGTCTATCCCCACCCTGTTGTCCATGTCCATCGGTCATTTATACGTATTCCTTTACAAGACCCTTTCTTTTCTTTCCACCATTATCCCTCTCCTTGCTCCTCTCTGGTCACTGTCAGTCTGTTTCTTGTTTCCATGGCTCTTGTTCTATTTTGGTCTTTTGTTTTGTTCATTAGGCTCCTGTTATAGGTGAGATCATATGGTGTTTGTCTTTTGCTGCCTGCTTATTTCACTTAGCATAATATTTTCCAGTACCACCCATGTTGTTGCAAAAGGTAGGAGTTCCTTCTTTCTTTCTGCTGCATAGTATTCCATTGTGTAAATGTACCACACTATTTTGATCCACTCATTTATTGATGGGCACTTAGGCTGTTTCTAGCACTTGGCTATTGTAAACAATGCCGGTATGAACATAGGGGTGCATAGGTTCTTTTGAATCGATGTTTCAGGATTCTTCAGGTATAATCCTAGCAGTGGAATCGCTAGATCAAAAGGCAGTTCCATTTTTAGTTTTTTGAGGAAATTCCATACTGTTTTCCACAGTGGCTGCACCTGTCTGCATTCCCACCAGCAGTGCACCTGGGTTCCCTTTTCTCCACATCCTCATCAGCACATATTATTTGTTGATTTGTTAATGATGGCCATTCTGACAGGTGCAAGGTAGTATCTCATTGTGGTTTTAATTTGCAGCTCTCTGATGGCTAAGGATGTTGAGCATTTTTTCATGTGCCTGTAGGCCCTTTGTATATCCTCCTTAGGGAAGTGTCTGCTCAGGTCCTTTGCCCATTTTTTAATTGGGTTGTCTGTCTTCCTGATGTTGAGTCAGTCACATAAGTTATTTATATATTTTAGAGATTGAATCCTTGTCTGACAAATATGGTTTTCCATATATATTTTCAGTTGGTTCCCTTTTCATTTTGTTGGTGTTTTCTTTTGCTGAGCAAAAGCTTTCTAATTTGATGTAGTCCCATTTGTTTATTCTTTCCTTTATTTCCCTTGCCCTGGGAGATATATCAGCAAAAATATTGCTGTGTGGGATATCTGAAATTTTTCTGCCGATGTTTTCCTCTAGGACTGTTATGGTGTCACAGATTACATTTAAGCCTTTTGTTTTCAAAAAAGATTTTACTCATTATTTTCAGAGAGAAGGGCAGAGAGGGAGGAAGAAATGGAGGGAAATATCAATGTGTGGTTGCTTTTCATTTGCCTCCAGCTACGGTGCCATTCCAATGAGCCACCAGCCAGGGCCTTCATTTAAATCTTTTATCCATCTTGAGTTTATTTTGATGTATCGTGTAAATTGGTGGTCTAGTTTGTTTGTTAGTTGTTTTGTTTTGTTTTTTGCATGCAAATGTCCAAATCTTTTAATACTATTTGTTGAAGAGGCTATTTTTACTCCATTTTATGTTTCTGTCTCCTTTGTCAAATATTAATTGACTGTAGAGATGTGGGTTTATTTCTGGGCTCTATTCTGTTCCGTTGATCTATATTTGTCTGTTCTTATGCCAGTACCAGATTCTTTTGATAACAGTAGCCTTGTGATATAGATTGATATCTGATATTGTGACTCCTCCTACTTTGTTCTTGTTCCTCAATATTTCTGAGGCTTTTTGGGGTTGTTTTTGGTTCCATATAAGTTTTTGAAATATTTGTTCTAATTCTGTAAAATATGTCACTGGTATTTTAATAGGGAGTGTCTTGAATATATAGATTACTTTGGGTAATATGGACATTTTTTATGTTAATTCTTCCAATGAACATGGTATATGCTTCCATTTATTTGTATCTTCCTCAATTTCTTTCTTCGATGTTCTATAGTTTTCTGAGTACAGGTCTTTTATCTCCTTGGCTAAGTTTATTCCTAGGTACTTTATTTTTCTTATTGCTATAGTAAATAGGATCTTCCCCGCGCACCCCCCCTCCTCCAGTTTCTATTTCTGGTATTTTATTATTGGTGTATAAAAATGCCTTTGATTTCTGAATATTGACTTTGTATCCTGCTATTTTGCCAAATTTGAGTAGCTTTTTTTAAAAAAAGATTTTATTCATTATTTTCAGAAATAAGGGCGGAGAGGAAAAAAGAAAGGGAGAGAAATATCATTGTATAGTTGCCTTTCATCTGCCTCCAGCTAAGGACCTGGCTGGAGACCTAGCTTGCAACCTGGTTATGTGCCCTGAATGGGGAATAGAACCAATGACCTTTGGGTTTGCAGGCCAGTGCCTTATCCACTGAGCCACACCAGCCAGGGCTCAAGTAGCTTTTGATATAGACTATAGGGTTTTCTATGTACAGTATCATGTCATCTGCAAATAATGATAGTTTTCCCTCCTTATTTCCAATGTGGATGCCTTTTATTTCTTTTTCTTGTCTGATTGCTGTGGCTAGAACTTCCTATACTACGTTGAATAAAAGTGGTGAAAATGGACACCCCTATCTTGTTCCCAATCTTCGGGGGAAAGCTTTTAGTTTTTGCCCATTGAGCATGATGTTGGCTGCAGGTTTCTCATATAAGGCCTTTATTATGTTGAGGCATGTTCCCTCTATTCCCACTTTGCTGAGCTTTTTTTTAAAATCATAAATGGGTATTATACTTTATCAGATGCTTTCTTAGCATCTATTGATAGGATCATGTAGTTTTTGTCTTTCATTTTGTTTATGTGGTATATCACCACATAATATTTTTTTATGTGGTTTATTGATTGGTGAATATTATACCATCCTTGCATTTCTGGGATGAATTCCACTTGATCATGATGTATGATTTTTCTAATGTATTACTGAATCCAGTTTGCTAGTCTTTTGTTGAGGATTTTAACATCTATGTTCATTAGCAATATTGGCCTGTAGTTTTCTTTCTTTATTTTCTCTTTACATGGTTTTGGAATTAGGATGATACTGGCCTCATCCCTCTTAAGTTTTTTGGAATAGTTTGAGAAGGATAGGTTTGAGAAGGATTAGCTCTTTCCTAAATATTTGATAAAATTCACCTGTGAAGCCACCCAGTCTAGGGCTTTATGTTCCAGGAGTTTTAAAATTACTGCTTCAATTTCACTAGTTGTTATTGCTCTATTCAGGTTTTCTGCTTCTTGTTGATTCAGATATGGAAGATTATGTTTCTAGAAATTTGTTCATCTCACCCAGGTTGTCAAATTTCTTGGCATATAGTTGTTCATAGTAATTTCTTACAATCCTTTATATTTTTGTGGTATTGGTTGTGATTTCTCCTGTTTTGTTTCTGATTTTATTTATTTGGGTTCTCTCTTCTTTTTCTTTTCTTAATTAGGCTGGTTAAAGGCCTACTTATTTTATCCTTTCAACAAACCAGTTCCTGGATGTATTGATCCATTGAACTATTCTTTTTAGTCTCTATGTCATTTAATTCTGCTCTGATCTTGACTGTTTCCTTCCTTCTGCTTGCTTTGGGCTTTGTTGTTGTTGTTCTAGTTCTTATAACTGTAGGGTTAGGTTATGTACTTGAGATTTTTCTATCCTTTTTCGGTAAGCCTTAGAACTATTCTTTAAGGACTGCCTTCATTGTGTCCTATAGGTTTTGGGCTGTTATGTGTTCATTTTCATTTGTTTCCAGAAATGTTTTATTTCTCCCTTGATCTCATTTTAACCCATTTATCATTTAATAGCATATTATTCAGTCTCCATGACTTTGCATGTTTTTGGTTTTTTTCTTGATGTTGATCTCTAGTTTCAAGCTGTTGTGATCCAAGAAGATGCTTGATATGATTTCAGTTTTCTTGAATTTATTGAGGCTTGTTTTGTGTCCTACCATGTGGTTTATCTTTGAAAATGTTCTATGTGCATTTGAAAAGAATGTACATTTTGCTGATTTGGGGTGAAATGTTTTCTATATATCCATTAAGTCCATTTCATTAGCGTGTTGTTCAATACCACAATATCCTTGTTATTTCTTTGCTTGGAAGAGTTATCCATTGTTGACAATGGGGTATTAAAATTCCCTACTATAAGTGTATTGCTGTCAATATCTGTCTTGAAGTCCTCCAAGATTTTTCTTACATATTTGGCTGCTCCTATGTTGCATGCATATATGTATATAAGGGTTATATCTTCTTGATGGATTATTCCCTTAAGTATTATGAGGTGTCCTTCTTTGTCTCTTTTATGGCCTTTGTTTTGAAATCTCTTTTGTCTGATATAAGTATTGCTACCCCAGCTTTTTTTCATGTCTGTTTGCTTGAAATATTTTTTCCATCCCTTCACTTTCAGTCTGTGTAGATCTTTTGTTCTGAGGTGGGCCTCTTGTAGACAGCATATATGTGGGTCCTGTTTTTCTTATTCATTCAGCTACCCTATGTCTTTTGATTGGAGCATTTAATCCATTTACATTTAAGGTTATTATTGACAGATACTTATTCATTGCCATTGTTTCCCTTTGTACCTATGTTCCTCTCTCTCTCTCTCTCTCTCTCTCTCTCTCTCTCTCTCTCTCTCTCTCTCTCCCCCTCTCTCCATCTTGTTAAAGCAGGCCCTTTAGCATCTCTTACAATGCTAGTTTGGTGATGTATTCTTTTAGCCTTTTTGTTTGTTTGAGAAATTCCTTATTTTGTCTTCTATTTTAAATGATAGCCTTGCTGGGTAGAGTAGTCTTGGGTGCAGGTCTTTTTTTTTTATTATTACTTAGAATATTTCTTGCCATTCTTTTTTGGTTTATAGTGTTTCTGTTGAGTAATCAGCTGATAGCCTTATTGGAACTCCCTTATGTTACTAGATAGTTCTCCCTAGCTGCATTTAAGATTCTCTCTTTGTCTTTGAATTTTGCCATTTTAATTATGATGTGTCTTCAGGTGCACCTTTTTAGTTCATATTGATTGAAACCCTCTGTGCTTCCTGGATGTGCATGACTTTTTCTGTCATCAAGTTAAGGAAGTTTTCTGTCATTACTTTTTCAAACAGGTTTTCTATTCCTTGTTCCTCTTCTCCTTCTGGTATCCCTATTATATGAATATTATTACATTTCATGTTGTCCTGCATCTCCCTTAAACCCTCTTTGTTCTTTTTCAGTCTTTTTTCAATTTTGTTGCTCTGCCTTGGGATTTTTTTCTACCATGTCTTCCAGCTTACTGATCTGATCCTCTGCTTCATATAGTCTGCTTTTAATTCCTCCTACTGTGTCCTTCATTTCAGATACTATAGTCTTTATTTCCTCCTGGCTCTTATTGTTAGTTTCTATGTCCTTTTTCATGCTTATGTAGTTCTCAGTAAGTTCCTTGCAGCTTCCCTGGAGTTCTTGTTGTTCTCACTGAGCTCATTGGACTTCCT
This sequence comes from Noctilio leporinus, assembly GCA_004026585.1. NCBI lineage: Eukaryota > Metazoa > Chordata > Mammalia > Chiroptera > Noctilionidae > Noctilio > Noctilio leporinus. Next base: position 11,866 of record PVIW01015380.1, on the reverse strand, counting down.
TATACCATTATTTTCAACTCAGTGTCTTATAGTTTGCTTGCCTCTATTTTATTTAACACTCTAACTGGGGATTCCTTCTTTCCTTTCAATTGGGGGTTGTTTCTTTGTCTCCCCATTTTGGGTGACTCTTATTGTTTGTTTCTGCTTCTTACATTAATCTGCTTGGACTCCTTGTCTTTGTGGTGTTACTTTCTATGGTAGGAGATTTTGTTGTGCAGTCTCCTTGATCTCCTGAACATGATGTTCTTGGGATGTCCTTAATGATGTTTATGTGGGCTGTCTGGTTGTAATTGGGTTTTGGTTGTTCTTGGGTCATTTCTTGGTGGGTCCTTCCATCCAACTAGCTGACTGAAAGTCACTACACCCACCACCTCTTGTATGCTGCCATAACAAAACCAAACAGCCCAGGAAAGAAACCCAAACCCACAGAAATAATTTCCATCCACAACCACACCACCAAGAGCAAATGAGCCAGTATTAATAAAGGTGTAAAGAGATTAAGACTGTTGTAAGAAAAGAAAAATGAATGAGATTACTAACTGAAAGAAAAATGATTTCTGAGAGGGTAGAGGGAGTTGAAATGAAAAGAGTAGCAAATAGGGATAAGGCAATGTAAGAAAGAAAGTAAAATTTGCATTGTAAATAAGAAAGGGAGAGAAGAAGATGGAATGAAGTAGAAGGGAAGCATGTAGTGCTTTAAATATATGTATAGTGAGAAAACAAAAACAAAAAAAAGGAAGAAAAAGTAAACAAAACAAAACAGGAACCAAATTAGAGAAAAAGATCTACCAAAGCACTATTGACAACCAATGAACAAAGATTAATGTAGGTGGGATGGGAATAATAGGAAAAAATGAAAGAAAGAAAAGCTTAAAAGATGTCTAGGGAAGTGATTTTGAGATGATGGAGGAAGAAGGAATACTAAGAATGAGGAATGAAAACCAGGCTAAGACAGGGAAAAATTCAAATTTAAAACAAAAAAGTGACAGGGCAACTGGAAGGTAAAGTGGAGTAGGAGGGAAAGGGTAAAATTTGAGATTTGAAATATAAAAATAGTGAAGATCTAAGAAATAAAATCAAAGAAATACAACAATAGCCACCATATCCAAAACCAATGAGCAATAATTGATCAAGGTGAAGAGAAAATAAGGGTTTTTTAAGAACAGGAAAAAAAATGTGAAATGACTGATGACAAGTAAAATGTTTTGTTTTTTTTTTTTAAATATTTTATTTCTTATTTTTAGAGAGTGGGGAAGGGAGAGAGGCAGAGAGAGACAGAGACAGAAACAGAAATCAATGTATGGTTGCCTTTTTCACCTGCCTCCAGCTATGGACCTGGCTGGAGACCTGGCTTGCAACCTCATTATATGCCCTGGCTGGGGAATCGAACTGCAACTTTTGGGTTCGCAGGCCGGCACCTTATCCACTGAGCCACCATCCAGGGCTAGTAAAATGTTTTTGAGAGGGCAAAGAAGGGAGAAATTGTTAGAGTGTGGAATGGAAACAAGTCATAGCAAGAGAGAAAGTAGAATTTAAAACAAAAATAAGGGAAAATGGAGTAAGAGAAGAGGGGAGCAGAATATGAAATTTGAAATAAACTATAATATAAAAACTAGTGACTTAGTATGCATAAACTTAAAGAACAAGAAATGAATGTTTAAGAACTATACAGGACGCCCTGGCTGGTAGCACAGAGGATAAGGTGCCGGCCTGCGAACCCAAAGGTCGCTGGTTCGATTCCCCAGCCAGGGCACATACTCAGGTTGCAAGCCAGGTCTCCAGCCAGGTCCATGGCTGGAGGCAGGTGAAAGGCAACCATACATTGATGTTTCTGTCCCTCTCTGCTTCTTTCCCTTCCTCTCTCCCTGGAAATAAATAAAATCTTAAAAAATAATAATAATAAAAACTATGCAGGAGAGAAAATAATGCAAATCATGAAGGTGGAATTCACCTCAGTAATATCTAAATTTTACCACTTTCTTCTCTTTCTGGATCTACCCCGTGGTAATATCAGATTTTGTGCCAGTCTGGCTGGAGGCAGCCTGTTTGAGACTACCAGTGATCCACAGTCTGGGGCTGTCTCTTTCAGTTGTTAATCTAGTTAATCTGTAATCAGCACTAGTTTTAAGCACCACTCATTGGGGGAGAGTAATTCCTATGGGCAGGGCTATTGCTTCCCCTCAGACTGATCCACTTGGAGGAGAGGGGGTCTGCCTGAGCAAGATGGCTCCTACAGTATGGGGGATGACTCAGCATGGAGATTCCATTGGTTGCCTCCTCATTTCTCTCCCCAAGCCACCATCCTCATACTCTTCTCATGCATCTCTAGTCTACTGTCTACTCTGCCCTTCCTATGCCGGAGCCCAGGGTAAGTGGGTGCAAATGAAATTTTGTGCATGGGCCCTTTAAGAAGCTCTTTGTGACTCCAGCTGTCTCTGTCTGGCAGGCAGAAACTGTCACTTTCTGCAGCTGGATACTATCTGGGTTCCTCTCTGGCTCTGATGCTACAGCTTGGGGTTAGACCCCATACTTTTCAGGGGAACTCCCTGATCACTGAAATTTCCCTCTGGCACTTCAGCTGCCACTTGTAGGAGCCCAGCCAGGTCTCTCCCATCCCTTCCACACTCCATTCCAGCTATGTTGTGGTGAAGTGGTTTCTTCTGTCTGTACGTGGTTCTCTCCAGCTATTGTTCAGCTGGTTATTCCAAATGATTTCTCCGCAATTTAGTTGTAATTTCAGATTGGTCCAAGAGGACGTTAGTGTACCTTCCACTAACTTCCGTGCCATTTTGGACTTTTGCAAAAGCTACTTATACTTTTACATTTCCCAAATACTTAATGTATTGGATCTCTTTATTTCTTCATGTGGATTTAAGTCTAGTTTCCTTTTATTCCAGCCTAAAAAATTCTCTTTTCAGTGCCATAGGGCATTTCTGCTGCATACAGATCATGTTTTTACTTTTTTGGAAATGTCTTAGTTTCTCAGTTTTGAGGATAGTTTTAGAGTATATAATTGTTTTAAAGTCTTTTTCACTGAGCTCTTTTAGTATGCCATTTCCTGGCTTTTGGTCTCCATTGTTTCTAAGGGGAAGCAGCTGTTAATTTTACTGAGGGTTCTCCACTGCTTTCTCTTGCTGCTTCTAAGATTCTCCCTTTGTTTTTCACAATTTGACTATGGTGCAGCTAAGTACACATTTTTTGAGTTTATTCTACTTGGAATTAGTTCAGTTTCTAGAATATGAAAATGACTGTTTTTCATAAAATGTGGGAAACTTTGGCCAATAGCACTTAAAATGTTCTTTCTGCCCTTTGCTCCTCTGGGAGTCCCATTGTGTTTGGAATCTCTGATATGTTTGTTACCAGAGAAACCCTGGTTCTCATCAAAGCCATAAAGAATTACAGATCAGGCCCAGGCTGGTGGCACAGTGGATAAGGCGCCGGCCTGTGAACCCAAAGGTGGCTGGTTTGATTCTTAGCCAGGGAACATACTCAGGTTGCAAGCCAGGCCTCCAGCCAGGTCCATAGCTGGAGGCAGGTGAAAGGCAACCATACATTGATGTCTCTCTTCTTCTCTCTCTCAAAATAATAAATAAAATCTTTTAAAAATTAAAAAAGAATTACAGATCAGCCAGCCTTTTAGCATGCACGGAAAGTTTATTAATGCATGGGAGAGCAAAAGCAAGGGTGGCCAAAGGCCAGGATGGCATTCTAAGGTGGCCAGAGGCCTGGTGGCCAGAGCATGGCCAGAGGCCCCATGGCTAAGAGCACTAAGAGAGTGAGCCCTTTGTTCTGAAAACATATACAGTTGGTGGGATGAGGGTGAAGAAGTTACATTTTGATTGGTAGATGAAAGTGGCACTAGCTTTTTCAGGGTTGGGGGTGACTACCCAAACTTAGTCAGTTGTGGGGGACTATTAGCCTGAATCCTTATCGTGCTCCAGACTCTGTTAGTTCATTGTGCATGCATAATGGGAAGCAGGCAGTTAATTAAAGTTGTTTCAATGGGCTTTTTCTTTGGGTACCGGAGACCCTCTCCCACCTTTCTGGCCTTGCGATGAAAGCCCAGTCTCAAGGTTTTCCTTTCCCAGCCAGTGGAGATGACACAACAGACTTTCAAGGGCTCCCCCATCCCGCACTATCACAGGTTACTTTTGTTGTTCAGAATGCCTGGCAGCCTTATCGGACCAGGCTCAGGATGGCTGGGTCAGCAGCTGAGACATGTCTCCTGCCTCTAGCTTTCTGTATTAAGTTCTTTATTAGATTGCAATGGTGAAGGTCCTGCCTTTGTTTCCCTTCTGGCTGCTTATTTTCCTATAACATGTTGATGTGCTTGACAGTGTCTCACTGGTCTCTGAGGCTCTGCTCATTTTTCTTTATTGTGTTTTTCTGTTCATTAGGCTGGATCATTTCAACTGAGCTATTTTCAAGTTCACTGATTCATTTTTCTTCTGTTAGTTCAAATCTGCTGTTGAGTTCAAGTAACTTTTATTTGTTACTGTTTTCTTTAACTCCCTAACTTCTATTTGGCTCTTTTTAAAAATTATAATTTATATCTTCATAATAATAGTGTCTGTTTGGTGAGATATCATTCTCATACTTTCCTTTATTCTTTAGACATGGTTTCCTTTAGTTCCTTGAACATATTTACAATAGCTGATTTGACATTTTTATCTGGTTTTCCTCAGGAGCAGTTTCCATTGACTGCTTTTTTTTTTTGGTCTGCATAGGGGCCTTTGTTGAAGGGCTATGTGTGAGTAGAGAAGAGGGAGAGGAACAGAGAAAAAGAGACTGAGATTGTTTGGTCATTGAGATTGTTTTCAGTGCTCCTTGCTGAAGTATCAAGGTCATCCAGAGGTCAATGCTTACGGCCTTCTCAGGTCTTTCCTGGGAATGCGCAAAGATCGGACATACCCTGGAACTTCTAGATTCCCAGGAACATGTTCAAGCTTGTCAAAGCCCTCTTGGAGGTATCCTTCCCCACTTTTTCCTTTTAAGTTGTTTCTCACTCTCCTGCTGCCTCAGGCAGCTGCGATGTAAGCCAATTACCGTGGATTGCCTGCAGCAGGTAGGGCTGCTGGCAGCAGAAGCGAGCCCCGAGCCCGAGCCCCGTGGCAGGAAGACACGCCCTGAGGTTGGAGTTTCCGGGAGCTGCCAGGCGGGTCAAATCTCGGCGGTTCTCTCGGGCTGAAGACTTTGGGGAGCTCCAGATCCATTCCGCTTCTTCCGGTGGCTGCTGGGGTTCAAGGTACTGTGGTTGTGTTGGTTTTCAAAGCTGCCACGGGGCGCAGAGGGAATGGGATCAGGACTGACTTTTCCTGCTGAGATTTAACGGTTTTCCTTGAACAAACACTGCGTGGCTTGTTGCAAGCCTTTAGGTAACTCCCAAAGTTCTTTAAAAAGTTTATTTTGCCTTTGTTCTCATTGCTTTTATGGAGAAGCAGATTTTTGGCAGTCTTTATTCTAACCCTACAGAAGTAGAAATCCCTTATATATTAAAAACATACATTTACACCAAAACTTTGGATTCAGCCCAACAACTGTTTTGTTTTGTTGTTGTTTTTTTTTCCGTTGTTTTTTAGCCCTTCCCCTTTCCGCATATGCAAACATCCTTCAGCGAGAAACTCCATTTTTATTATCTACTATATGTGCTTGTTTGATTTTGACATAAGGTGGTTTCAGAATTGCTAACCAACATCTCTGTGAGAAACAATTATTTCGTTTACTTTTAAAAAGCTGACTGGCTGCTGTGTTGAGAGCAGCGGGGCGGGGGGTGTCGGGGGCCAGGCCAGAGCAGCCCGTGCTTACTACTCAGACGACCCAGGTGTGAGCTGATGGTGGCTCGGTGATGGTGGAGTCGCTGAGGCCTGGTCAGATTCTGGATACATTTTGAAAGTTGAATCCATGGTATTAAACGGAGAGTTTGGATGTGAGATAAATAGAATGAATGATGATGCCAAGATTTTGCCTGAGCAATTGGAAGAATCAAGTTGCCATTAATTGAAAGCCTATTTGGAGGTGCAGGTTCGGGGGAAAGATGGGTTTTGGTTATTTTAAGTTTTAAATGTCATATGTTAGGCATCCAAGTGCAGCTAGGTGTCCAGTAGGCAGCTTAATGAGCCCGAGTGAGGCGTCCAGAAGAGACATGGACTAGAGACGTGGCCGAGAGTAGCGTCTCCATGATTCTTCAAGTTGTCGCTAGGCCCCTCCCTCTCTCCTAAAAATTGCCAGTGTGCTCCAGCCTCCCTAGATCTACTGTGTGTATCTGTCAAAAGGCTTTTTCTTACTTCTTTTTTCTTTGAACTGTGAAAGGCAGCTCTGCTGGTGTACGGGTTTGCCCTGGGGCAACCCTCAGTTAGTGGCTGTCAAGTCAGTACATACATACTCCAGCTCTCTTGTCCCTCGGGTGGTACAATTCTGAAACGTATTTTGCCATTTTCCAGAGTCTCCCCTTGGGGTTGAGCCCCAATCGCCTACTAGGGTTGCTGCTTTAAGACTCCATCTGCGTTGGCTCTCTCCACCATGCCGTTCCGCAGTCTCCTACTGTTCGCCATTGCATGAATCATTGTGTCAGGTTCTGCTGGTGGCAGAACCAAACTAAGATAATAGCTGTCAGGCTATGAGACTGGATGAGATCAAACCAGGGGGTGCAGAGAAGAAAGGAGGTGCAGATTTACACTGAGCACCGAAGCGCCACACCATCAAAGGGCGAGGGAGGTGGGGACCAGTGGAGGCGGCTGCGCTCGTGAGCAGAGGGCTGGAGGTGGCCGGGAAAGCTTGAGCACCAGAGTGGCAAGACCGTGACATACTGAGGCACCATGGGAGCGCAGGTGTCCTGGGAAGAGGCCTGAGGGGCATGAACAACTGCAGAAGTGGTAGAATCAATGGACTGAAATCCTGGTGGGCTCAAAGAATTGCTGGGGTTCAAGGCCCCAGGAATGAGCTGGAGGTTTCAAATAGAGCTTGTGAAGGGTTAGGGTCATTGTTAGGAAAAGGCCTGGACCCAGGGGTAAGACTATGGGGTCATTTCCCATTGGAGGAAAAGAACAAGGAGCTGAGGCCAGGGGCTTGTATTCAATCATCGTCTGGATACTGAAATCACCGATGACTATGAAATTAGTGCTGAAGGATGACAGTGAGTTGGGGGATGAAAAAAAGTCAGTAAGGAGAGCGGCCAGGCTGGGGGCTAACGAGAACTGCCGCACGAGAGTGGACGGAAGCTAGAAGGCTTTCCTTGAACAAGCACATAGTACTTACCTTGTGCCAGGTCATCCTAGAAGTTTATGGTGTGATTTGACCCGTTTAGCCACCCGATAAGATAGGTACCATTTTTATCACTTTTACAAATAAGGAAACACACCATAAATGACTTGCCCAAGGTCCCAGAACTAGTGAGTGATGGTGCCGAGATGTGAGGCCAAGTAGCCCGGCCCATCGTCTTCACCTCCACCCGGTGATGCCTGTTATTTCCAAGCGTGAAGCAGGAGGATTAAGTGGACAATCCAAAAGCAGCAGCGAAAAGCCGGGGCAGACACCCTCCTTCCATGCCCAGCGACACTAGGCGACCGGGCAGCAGGCAGCCCCTCTCAAGGGAAGCGGGTCCTCAGGGGAAACCGGACTTGAACCTGGGACGTGTTTAGTTTCCCGTTGACTGTTGCCCTGCGCTGCCGTATCTGTTTGTTCCTCCTGCACCGTCCGGAGCTTTCGGAGACGTTGAAGAAGGTAACTGGTTTCATTACTTAATGGGACTGTTTCATCTTTTGCTCTCGAGTTTCACCTTGATCTGATAAAAAGTAACATTAAGAAAATCTTTTACTCTTTGCAATGTTGAGTTGGCTAAAGCTAGAAGAGTGAATTTTATTGACTAATGTCCAGTTAGGTGTCTATCAGAAATCTTCCCCTTTGGCTTTATTATGTTGATGGTTTAGAAACAGATTTCTCATTTTCTGAAATAGCCTTGCACTCAGGATGAAAACCTTGGTTGACTGAGGTTGATTCTACTATGGAATTGACTTGCTCTTACTTGAGAAATTCTTGGGTCTGTGCTCTGAGTGAAAATGGTCTGCAGTCTTTCTCATGGTACCTTTGTCGAAGTTTGGTAAGCGTGGGTAATTTTAGTTCTTAAAATTTAATTAGGATGACTGACATGGTCATGAGAAGGCCTTGGACAGGAGCAGGTGGCTGGAGTGATGGCCGTGGTGCTCGGCCCTTCCATCCTGGGATTGGAGGAGGGTCCAGCTAGACCCTGTCCACCTACTGTCTTCATGGGAACACAGAAACTAATTGGAATAATTCTTTCCAATTCTCTCAAGAATAGTACATTACTAGAACTTTATATGCAGAGATTGATTACCTACAGCAGATAGTGTATTAGTTTCATATTGCTGCTATGACCAACTACTACAAACCAAGCAGTTTAAAACAATGCAGATTTATTCTCTTACAGAGCTGGAGGTCAGGGGCCTAAAATCAGTTATACTGAGCTGAAAGTCAAGGGGCTGGCAGGTCCGGTGTTTCATTTGGAGGCTTGGAAGAGAAAACTGATTTCTTTGACTTTGTCAGCTTCCAGTGGTCACTTGTGTGCCCTGGCAGCTGAGAACACCTGGTTGCCTCTTTTGAAGTCCAGCCTCTCTGCCTTCTTCTTGCAAGGATACTGGTGATTACATTCAGGGCTCATAAGGATAAATCCCATCTCAAGATTCTTAGCTCTAATCACATCTGCAAAACCCCCTTTGCTATATAAAGTAAAATTCATAGGTTCTAGGGATTAAGATCTGGGTGTCTTGGGAGGCTACTATTCAGTAAGTCACAGATACCTTAGGACCTCAGAGCTTACCCCTCCACCCAATTTTTAAAAATTGAATTTGCTGGGGTGACATTGGTTAATACAATTATATAGGTTTCAAGTGTACAATTTTATAACACATCATCTATGTATTGTATCTTGTGTTCACTATCCAAAGACTAATCTTCCTACACCATTTATAATCCCTTTAAAGACCTTACAGCTTAATTCTCTTCTAGATCCTGGTTGAGAAAGGCTGTCTAGACCACATCCTCATTTGGTCTGCAGATGACACAAAACTGTGCTATGTGACTGACAGGCTCTGAATAATCCAACTCCACAAAGTCTAGCTCAAAAAAGTAGGCTAACTTGATAGCATTCTGTATGTATTGTTTGTAAAAGGCTTCAAGATGTCACCTGATCATTCCGAAAACATAAGGGTGATTGGGCTTCCAGTCAAGATGGAGGTGTAGGTAGACATGCTTCACCTCCTTGCAAAACTATAAGCAAGCTCACAACTAACCTTAAAACAAAAACACCCAGAACTGTCAGAAAATCATTCTGTACTGTATGGAACTCTGACAGCCTATGGTTTAAAGAAGCCACATTCATCCAGATTGGTAGGAGGGGCAGAGCCTAGGAGCCAGAGAGCTGGGCAGAAGTTATACCATGGTGGCAGCTGGTGGAACAGGTGGTCCCACATTTGTGCGTGGTGAATAAAAATTGAGAGGAATAACTTGGAAGTGAGCAATCCCAGCCCCAGGCCAGACTATGCAGTCCAGGGTTCCAGTGCCAGGAAAATAAAGCCTAATCTCTGGCCATAAAAACCAATGGGAGCTGGGGAGGTGGAAGAAACTGCTGGTCTCTCGGGAGTCCATTTAAAGGGTCTGCATGATCCTAGAACTTCCACAACCACCCACTGTGGGAACCACCACCAGGGCAGCAGCTAGAGGGGCACCAGTCACGTAAGGGAAGGGGGTGAAGTGATTGGAAATGGGGCAAATGCTAAGCAAGCCCCCAGCAGCCAGGAAGCAGCACCACCCCCTCTCTGACCTGGCTGCCTGCCCCCCCACATACAGAACCACAAAGCGGTGAAGTGGGTTGCCTTGCCCTGGCAAATGCCCGGGCTCTGCCCCATACAATTTAGCAGGTGCACTAAGACAGGGAGTCAAAGCCACTCTACCTAATACACAGGAACAAACATAGGGAGGCTGCCAAATTGAGGAGTCAGAGAAATATGGCCCAAATGAAAGAACAGAACAAAACCCCAGAAAAAGGATGAAAGAAAACAAGAGATAACCAAGCTATTAGATGCAGAGTTCAAAACACTGGTGATAAGGGTGCTCGGAGAACTCACTGAATATTGCAAAAGCATAAGGGTAGGAATAAAGGTTACACTAAGTAAAATAGAGAAAAATCCACAGAGAACCAACAGTGAAGGAAAGGAAGCTGGGATTCAAATCAACAATTTGGAACATAAGGAAGAAATAAAACAGCCAATCAGAATAGAATGAAGAAAAAAGAATTGAAAAAACAAACAAACAAACTAGGAGTTAAGACTCTGGGATTTCTCCAAAAGTGCCAAGATCCAAATAATAGTGGTACCAGAAGGAAAAGAGGTAGAGCAATAAATTGAAAACTTTCTTGAAAAAATAATGGAAACTCCCCAAATTTGGCAAAGGAAATAGACATACAATTCCAGGAAGCATAGAGAGTTCCAAACAAGTTGGACCCAAAGAGGACCACACCAAGACACATCATAATAAAAATGTCAAGGGCTAATGATAAAGAATCTTAAAAGCAGCAAAAGAAAAGCAGAGAGTTACCTACAAAGGAATTCCCGTAAGACTATCAGCTGATTTTTTCAAAAGAAACTTTGCAGGCAAGGAAAGGCTGGCAAAAAGTATTCAAATTGATAAAAAGCAAAGACTTACAACGAAGGTTACTCTATCTAGGAAAACTATTATTTAGAATGGAAGGGCAGATGAAGTGCTTTCCAGACAAGGTAAAGTTAAAGGACTTTATCATCAGCAAGCCATTATTACATGGAATGCTAATGGGACTTATTTAAGAAAAAGAGCAAAACTATGAACAGTAAAATGACAAACTCACAACTATCAACAACTAATCTGAAAAATAAAAACTAACAGACAACTAGAACAGGAATAAAATCATAGGTCAGGAGGTCATATGAGGAGAAAGAAGGAAGGGGGAAAATGGGGAAAAGGTACAGGTATTAAGAAGCATAACTGGTAGGTACAAAATAGAAAGGGGATGTTTAGAATAGTATGGGAAATGGAGAAGCCAAAGAACTTATCTGCATGGCCCATGGGCATGAAGAGGGCAACTGCTGGAGGGAAAGGGGTACTAGGTAGATGGGGAAAAGGGGGAAAACATGGGACAACTTCAATAGCATAATCAATAAACTATACTTACTACAGAAGTGACGTCTGGAGTGAAATGAGAGACTTGCTCCTGCAGGCCCGGGTGGACCTGCTGGGAGCAGACCGACTGTGACGGAGCCTTGTTTGCCTCTCACCCGGCAGTGCACACTTGGAGACTCTGGGATTGAGGGTGTGGCTGGGGGGTGACACATGGGAGGTGAAGACTGTGTGATGGCAGATCAGGCCCCCAGTGAGGGCAGCCTTGCTCATGGTCAGCTGTCCAAAAGGGGGATAGACATAGTGGGGGACTTCTCTTGAGAGTCCCGAGTTTGGACGACAGCCTACAGGCATGTGTGGGGAGGGCAGATGGTGGACACTGAACTTCAAGTTCCCGTGAAACCCTAATCAACTACTTCAACTTTTAGTTGGGGAAACCCAGGCCCAGGGCGGGAAGTCACTTGGATGGATTTAGAGTTAAGAGTGGAGCCATACAGAAAGAAAGAAGGAACTTGTACCCTTTGCAACAACATGGATGGAACTGGAGAATATTATGCTTAGTGAAATAAGCCAGTCAGTGAAGGACAAATATCATATGTTCTCACCCATTACAGGATAATAATGAGCAAAACTAACAACAAGCAAAACAGAACCAAGTGTATGAATACAAGGAATAGGCCTGCAGTGGACAGGAGGAAAGGGG
>PVIW01015379.1:9625-20050 GCA_004026585.1 Noctilio leporinus | reverse complement strand
ACCTATGCACACCTATGTTCATAGCGGCACTATTTACAATAGCCAGGTGCTGGAAACAGCCTAAGTGCCCATCAGTGAATGATTGGATCAAAAAACTTTGGTACATTTACACAATGGAATTCTATATGGCAGAAAGAAAGAAGGAACTTGTACCCTTTGCAACAACATGGATGGAACTGGAGAGTATTATGCTTAGTGAAATAAACCAGTCAGTGAAGGACAGGTATCATATGATCTCACCCATTACGGGACAATAGTGAACAAAACTAACAACAAGCAAAACAGAACCAAGTGTGTGAATACAAGGAATAGGCCTGCAGTGGTCAGGGGAAAGGGGTTGGGGGGAGGGGGGAGGCAGAGGCAAAGAAGGGGAGCAGCTTAGACAAGAACCTAGTATAAAGGAACCATGGACATGGACAACAGGTGGGATTGACTTTGAGGGGAAAGGGTGGGTGGGGAGGGGGACAGAGGGGAGCAAAAAGGGGATGGATGTAATACAACAACAATAAAATTAAAAAAATAAGAAATTGTATTCTTCATTTCCTTTTGGCTCTTAATGACAGTTTTTAAGTCCTTTTTGATCCTGGTGTAGCTCTCAGTAGTTCCTTGTAACTTCGCTGGAGTTCTTTGTAGTTCTCCTAGAGTTGTTTGTCATTTTCTTTGAGCTCACTCAACTCATCGAGCTTCTCTATCATCATTATTTTGAGTTCTGTATCTGATAGTTTGCTTGCCTCTGTTTCATTTAGCAATCTTTCTGACAATTCCTCCTTTCCTTTTGGTAGTGGACTTTTTCTTTTTTTCCCTATTTTTATGTTTCTCTTCTAGCTTGCTCTTGCATTATAGACTGGCTTCTTTGAGTTTCTGTCTTTATGATGTGACCCTCTCTTGGGTAAAGGTGCATTATCTTTACTACCTGTATTCATCTCTGGTGAGGTCAGATCATTCCATAGTCTGGGCCAAGTCAGCCTGTTGGAGCCAACCAGAGACCCACTGTTTTTTGTCTGTGCCCTTCATTTTTGTATTCAGTTGGTCTGTGCTCCACTATCAGGTTTAGGTACCTCTGGGCAGAACTGATTAGCTTTGTTGTAAACCAATCAATCTGTGATCAGTGGTCACCTTAGTCACCACTGGGCAGGGCCAGTTAATTAAGTTGTAATCCAAACGGACTGTGATCAGATGTTAGGCTCAGGCATCTACATCTGGGTGGGACAGATTGATTTTAGTGGGCAGGGCTATGATTTCCACTCAGGCTGATGCCTCTGAGGGGCTACATGTAGTCCACTTGCAGTGTGGGGGATGAGTCAGCACTGGGACCCCATTAGCTGCTCCCTCTTTTTTCTCCTCAAAACCACTTCTCCAATTTTTCCTTAAATGTCTCTAGTGCACTGTACCCTTCCTCTGCTGAAGCCCAGAATATGTGGGTATTTTTGTGCATGGTCACTTTAGTAATTCTCTGTCTGTAGCTCTCTCAGGCCAGCAAACCCCATGGCTTTTTGCTTTTCACAGTTGAATGCTGTTTTACTCTCAGCTCTGTTGCTGTAGGCTGGGAAACCAAGCTAGAGGTTTAGAACCCACCCTTCTCAGGTGGAACCCCCAGCTCCTGTCCCTTCAGCTGCACCCATGGGAGCCCAACCAGCCCTCTCTTGTCTCTGAAATTCTTTCCAGTCACGTTGCGATTAAGTGGCCTCTTCTGTTCTGTCCGTGATTATAAGGCTTCTCCCCAGCTGGTGTTCTGTTGGCTATTCTGGATGATTTCTCCCCAATTAAGTTATAATTTCAGATTGGTCCTGGGAAGACATTGGTGTAGCTCCACTGAGTCCTCTGCCATCTTGCCAACCTCAGTCTTTATTATCCTTCATAGTCTCTTCTCCTCTATCTTCATATATCCTTCATTCTTCTTACACTTCTTACACTTAAACTTTTATTCCATACTTGTATCATCCCTTTCCTTCTGGCCTTAATCTGACCTCTTCTTGGAATATATTGGATCTCTATTTAGAGTTGACTAAATGCTGTATCATCCAAGTTGTGTCACTTTTGATAGTAAATGAGGGTGCCATTTATAATTTTGCTAAGGCAACAGGCATAAACCAGTACTGTCATAGGCAAATTAGGATGTAGAGTCACACTATCTGTAACAAAGCCCCAGTGTGGAAAGGCCAATGTAGTCAGGGAAGGCCATTGTGAGAAAATGATATTAAGTTGATGGCTTTAAGATGCATAAGAGCTAGCTAGGTCAAGAGTGGGTAAAAGTATTTTATTGACAAAACAAATGGAAGTTCAGGGGCCCTTAGGATTTTGGAGATGTTCACAATAACTGGAGAATGCAAAGAGATGGTCCAGATTGGCATGGACGGAGGCTGCAGGCAAAGATAGTGATAAACCGTATCAAAGCAGGAACTGAACAGAAGGGTTTCCAGAATTTTTCCATGGAGGGTGCTTAGATGAGGCTTCCTGGTTGGAATGAGGGGGTGATTCTAGATTACTTGTCCCCATGTTGAATTTTTATAGCAAGCATAGAGATTTTATTTAGAATTGCATGTTACAAGTCAATAAAAATTGCATGAGCCTGAGAAACATGCATTTTTATTGAAGGATATTGTTAGAGTTTAGATGAAGGGACTGGCAAATAGAGATGAAGAAAGCAGAAGGGGGAGAAGGTTCAAGCCCTACACAAGGCACTGCTGGACCAGGATAGGAAGTTTGACTTTTATTCTAATGGCAATAGGAAGACAATGAAAAATTTAACCAGAAAAATAGCATGATATGATTTACATTTTAAAAAGATTATCCTAGCTACTGAGTAAAGAATTGATTGTAGTGGAAAAGGGACTCTAAGTAGGGAAACCAATTGAATGGTTCCTTCAGTAGGCCAGGTTAGAGAGATAATAGTGGCCTAGTCTAGAATGATAGAAAGGGAGAAAAAACAGTGCATATTTGAAGTAGAATGTTCATGATTTGATGATTGTGTGAATATGGGGAAGGAAATGAAGGAAAAGGAGTGGGGATGGAAGGCTCATAAGTTTTTGGATTTAAAATGTGACAGCATGTTAGTGGTACTTAATGAGATGGAGAAGTAAAGTGAAAGAATACATTATGATGGTAAGAAGAGGATATTTTACAAGAGGTCAGTTTAAGGCATGTTAATTTTATGAATACCAAGACATACTTTTAAAAAATGTATTATTTATTATTTTCAGAAAGAGGGGAAGGGAGAGAGGCAGAGAGGGAGAGAGACATCAATGTATCATTGCCTTTCACCTGCCTCCAGCCACGGACTTGGCTGGAGACCTAGCTTGCAACCTCATTATGTGCCCGGGCTAGGGAATCAAATCACTGACCTTCGGGTTCGCAGGCTAGTACCTTATCCACTGTGCCACCAGCCAGGGTCCAAGACATATTTAATCAGAAAAGTGAGGTCAGCAGTTGGATTATGGACCTTGAATTCATAGACCAAGACTGTAGATACAGATATGGAAGCAGATAGCATATAAAATGGTGCTTCTGACCTCTTTTCCTGAGTCTGATCACGTCCCACTGCAGACACTTTACAGAGGAAATACTGAGGAAAAACAGGCAGCTGACAGGGGATGTTGCTATGCAACAGATGAGGGAAGTCATCCAGCCAGGCAGAACTGGTGTTGCCCTTGGGGACCAAATGCTGTGGTCCTTCCTGGCATTAGCTTTCTTTCTTTCATATGCAGACTCCTAGCAGGAGCTGATGCCAGGACAAATGTGAAGTGTACAGAGAGATCTGCCTTGGATTTTTGGAAAGTATCAGTTCAGGTTGCATCACCTCACATTTCTGTATCACTTTCTACCTTTGTGCATCTCTCCCATGATTCTGGAAATACAGCAGCATGTATATTCTTGTCTTGGGGTGGGACCCCAGCCAAGTGCTCCTTGTGCTGCCCCTTTTGCATATTGAGAATGCAGGCTCAGAGAAGTGGAGTGACCTGAATGGGCTCACACAGCTAGTGGCAGACTGGCACTTTATCCCAGGAATTGAGGCCCAGCCCTGGAAGGAACCAACACAAGCATTTACCCTGAATCTGAGCTTGCCATGGCTCAAAAACATAAGTGCCTGATAGTCTTGGCTGCTCCAGTGGGCACCAAGAAGGCCTCTGGGGCTTACAACGAGGCAAGAAACTTGAATCAGAGAGTGGAATGCAACCAGCAATTCCTATGCCTGGAGGATCCACACAGAGTAGGCAGGTGTTGGGCTGTGGTGGACGAGGGTGGTGGGGGGAGGGAGGGGTGCTACTTGTATCCTCCCAGGTGTAGATTATTAGCTTAGGTCTCGGACAACACAAACCTTGCTTTTTTGAGAAAGATGATGACAGGACAGGGGAGGTGATTATGCTATTATAGTTGTCCCAATTTTTTCACGTTTGACCCCCTGTATTACCCACATTCCCTCCCCCAATGCCCACTTTAGTTCATGCATATAAGTTCTTAGGTTTCTCTATTTCCTTTATTATTCTTATCTGCCAGTCTATTCTGTAACCACCAATGTGTACTTCTTTCCTTTTTTTTCACATCCAGACAATTCACCATTCAATTACTGCCTTCTGTCAGCCTCTCAAATCATATTAATATAAAGTTTCTTTCCATTATTCCAAAATTTTGTTAATTTATCTAAAAATAACTTTTTATTTTATTCATTTATTTACTTTAATTTTAGTTTATTGTTGTATTACATCCACCTTCTTTTTCCTCCCCTCTGTCCCCAACCTGATGTACCCAATCCCCCCCCACCAAAGTCAATCCCACTTGTTGTCCATGTCCATGGTTCTTCTATGATAGTTCATTGACTAAACTGCTCCCCTTCTTTGCCTCCTCTTCCCCCTGCACCTTCCCTTCTGCCCACTGAAGGTCTATTAATTGTATTCATGTATATGGTTCTGTTTTGCTTATTTGTTTTGTTCATTAGTGTCCTGTAATGGGTGAGATTACATGGTATTTGTCTTTCACTGACTGCTGTATTTCACTAAGCATAATACATTCCAGTTCCATCCATGTTGTTGCAAAAGTGTATGAGTTCCTTCTATCTGCTCTGCAGTATTCCATTCTGTAAATGTACCAAAGTTTTTTGATCCATTCATTCACTGATGGGCACTTAGGCTGTTTCCAGCACTTGCCTATTGTAAATAGTGCTGCTAGGAACATAGTGGTACATAGGTTCTTCTGAATTGGTGTTTCAGGGTTCTTCAGTATACTCCTAGTAGTGGAATTGCTGAATCAAAAGGCAGTTCCATTTTTAGTTTTTCAAGGAAACTCCATACTGTTTTCCCTAGTGGCTGCACCAGCCTGCATTCCCACCAACAGTGCGCCAGGGTTCCCTTTGCTCCACATCCTTGCCAACGTTTGTTGTTTGTTGATTTGTTGATGAATGCCATTCAACACAGGTGTAAGGTGGTATCTTATTGTGGTTTGAATTTGCATTTCCCTGATGGCTACTGATGTTGAGCTTCTTTCATATGCCTTTGGGCCCTTTGTATGTCTCCCTCAGAGAGTTGTCTGTTCAGGTCCTTTGCCCATTTTTAAATTGGTCTGTCTCCCTGGTGTTGAGTCCCATAAATTCTTTATATATTTTATATATCAAACCCTTGTCTGAGGTATCATTTGCAAATATGTTTTCCCATAAAGTTGGCTCCCTTTGAATTTTGCTGATATATTCTTTATCTGAACAGAAACTTTTCGGTTTGTTATAGTCCCATTTGTTTATTTGTTCTTTTATTTCTTTTGTCCTTGGAGAAGCATCAATAAACATATTTCTGCACAAGATATCTAAAATTTTACTGCCTATATTTTTCTCCAGGACCTTTATGGTGGCACTTATGTTTAAGTCCCTTATCCATCTTGAGTTTATTCTGGTGAAATGGTGTAAGTTGGTGGTCTAGTTTCATTTTTTTGCATGTCCCTGCCCGTTCTCCCAACACCACTTGTTGAACAGGCTATTTTCACTCCATTTATGCTATTTCTTCTGTTGTCAAATATTAATTGACCGTAGAGTCCTGGGTTTATTTCTGGACTCTCTTTCCTGTTCCATTGATCTATATGTCTATTCTTATGCCAGTATCAGACTGTTACAATTTTTTAAAATATTTTATTTCATTATTTTTAGAAAGAGGGGAAGGGAGAGAGGCAGAGGGGGAGAGAGACATCAATGTATGGTTGCATTTCACCTGCCTCCAGCCACAGACCTGACTGGAGAACTGGTTTGCAACCTGGTTATGTGCCCTGGCTGGGGAATCAAACCTGTGACCTGTGGGTTCACAAGCTGGTGCCTTAGTACCAGACTATTTTGATTACAGTAGCCTTGTAGCCTAGTTTGATGATCAGTATTGTGATTTCTCCTACCTTGTTCTTCTTTCTCAAAATTGCTGTGGCTAATCTTGTGTGTTTTTGGCTTCATATCAATTTTTGAAGTATTTTTTCTATCTCTGTGAAGGGTGTCATTGGTATTTTAATTGGGATTGCACTGAATCCATAGATTGCTTTGTGAAGTATGGACATTTTAATGATGTTAATTCTTCCCATCCATGAACATGGTATATGCTTCCATTTATTTGTATCTTTGTTGAATTCTTTCTTCAATGTTCTGTAGTTTCCTGAGTATAGGTTTCTTACCTCCTTAGTTAAGTTGATTCCTAAGTACTTTATTTTTATTGCTGCTATGGTTACTGGGATTTGTTTTCTAGCTTCTACCTCTAATGTAACATTATCGGTATACATAAGTGCTTTTGATTTCTGGATATTGACATTATATCCAGCTATTTTGCTAAATTTTCTTCTTAAGTCGAGTAAGTTTTTGGTGGAGACTTGGGTTTTGTATGTACACTATCATATCATCTGCAAATAATGACAGTTTGACTTCCTCCTTTCCAATTTGGAGACCTTTGATTCCATTTACTTCTGTGATAGCTATGGCTAGAACTTCCGAAACAATGTTGAACAGAAGTGGAGAAAGTGGACCGTCTTAGGGGAAAAGCTTTTAGATTTTGCCTGTTGAGTATGATGTTGGCTGCAGGTTTCTCATACATGTCCTTTATTATGTTGGGGTATGCATTCTCTATTCCCATTTTCCTGAGTGTTTTTATCATAAATTGTTGCTGTACTTTAGCAAATGCTTTTCCAGCATCCATTGATATGATAATGTGGTTTCTGTCTTTCATTTTGTTGATGTGGTGTATTACATTTATTGATTTGAGAATGTTATTCCATCCATGCATCCCTGGGATTAAACCTACTTAATTATGGTGTATGATCTTTTGAATGTACTGCTGAATTCGGTGGGCCAATATTTTGTTGAGAATCGTAGCATCTATGTTCATCAAAGATAGTGGACTATAGTTTTCTTTCTTAGTTGTATGTTAACCTGGTTTTGGGATTAGAATAATATTGGCCTCATAGAAAGAGTTTGGGGGTCTTCCCTCTTGGATTTTTTGGAATAAGTTGAGAAGGATAGGAATTAGTTCTTCTCTAAATGTTTGGTAGAATTCACCTGTGTAGACATCTGGTGTGGAGCTCTTGTGATTTGGGAGATTTTGGATGACTTCTTCAATTTCACTAGTTGTTATGGCCTATTCAGGCATTCTGCTTTGTCTGGATTCAGTTTTGATAGATTACACATTTCCAGAAATGTGTCCATTTCACCCAGGTTGTCATATTTCTTGTCATATAATTGTTTGTTGTAATTTCTTACGATCCTTTCCTTGTATTTCTGAAGTATCAGTTGTGAGTTGTCTGTCATTTCTGATTTTATTTATTTGCAACCTCTCATTTCTCTTGATGAGTCTTGGTAAAGGCTTGTCAATTTTGTTTATTTGCTCAAAGAACCAGCTCTTGGACTTCTTGATTCTTCAAATTGTAGTTTGAGTGTCTAAGTTATTTAATTCTGCTCTGATCTTGATGATTTCTTCCTTCTACTTGCTCTGGGCTTTGCTTGTTGTTGCTTCTCTAGTTCTTGCAGCTTTATGGTTAGGTTGCTTTTATAAGCTTCTTGTGACCTTTTTAAGTAGGCCTGTATTGCTATGAATTTCCCCCTGAGCACTGCCTTTGCTGTGTCCCATAGGTTTTAGACTGTTGTGTGTTCATTGGTATTTGTTTCCAGGAACTTTTTTATTTCATCTTTGATCTCAATATTAAACCATTCATTACTTAAAAGCATTTTATTCAGTCTCCCTCAGTTAGAGTATTTTTGTTTTTTTCCCTTGAGATTGGTTTCTAGTTTCAAGCCATTGTGATCTTAGAAGATGCTCGATATGATTTCAACTTTCCTGTATTTGTGGAGGCTTCTCTTGTGACCTATCGTGTGGTTTATCTTAGAGAATGTTCCATGTGCATTTGAAAGGAATGTGTATTTTGCTTTTTTGGGGTGAAAGGTTCTGTATATACCAATTGGATCCATTTACTCTAGAGTGTTGTTCAATGCCACAACATCCCTGGTTTTTTGTTTGGAATATCTGTCCATTGTTGATCATAGGGTATTAAAATCTCCTGCTATTAGTATGTTGCTGTCTATCTCCTTCTGAAGTCCTCCAAGATTTTCCATATATATTTTGGAGCTCCTACATTGTGTACATATGTTTACCAGAGTTATTTTTTCTTGATGGATTGTTCCCTTAAGTATTATGAAATGTCCTTCTTTATCTCTTTTTATGGCCTTCATTGTAAAAATTTTTTTCTAAAATAAGTATTGCTACTCCAGCCTTTTTTCATGTCCATTTGCTTGATATATATTTTTCCATCCCTTCACTTTCAATCTGTGTCGATCTTTTGTTTTGAGGTGGGTCTTGAAGACAGCATATATGTGGGTCATGTTTTCTTATCCATTCAGCTACCCCATGTCTTTTGTGTTTAAGATTTTATTTCATTATTTTAGAAAGAGGGGATGGGAGAGAGGCAGAGAGGGAGAGAGACATCAATGTGTAGTTGTTTTTCACCTGCCTACAGCCACAGATGTGACTGGAGACCTGGCTTGCAACCTGATTATGTGCCCTGGCTGGGGAATCGAACCTGTGACCTTTGGGTTCGCAGGCCAGCCCCTTACCCATTGTGCTACCAGCCAGGGCCCTCTATGTCTTTTGATTGTCATATTTAATTCATTTACATGTAAGGTTGTTATTGATTGATATGTATTTTAATTTTTCCACTTTTTACCTGTGTTCTTTTCTCTCTCTATTTCTTCATTTTTTTTTTTTTTTTTTTTTTAAAGCAGAGGCTTTATCATTTCCTGCAATGTGGGATTGGTACAGATGTATTCTTTTAGTCTTTTGTCTGGGAAACTTCTTATTTCTCCTTCCATTTTGAATGAGAGCCTTGCTGGGTAGAGTATTCTTGGTTGTAGGCCTTTGTTTCCTATTAATTGGAATATTTTTGCCTTTCCCTTCTTGATTGTATTGATTCTATTGCATAATCATTTGATAACCTTACTGGAGCACCGTTATATGTTATTTACAGTTTCTCCCCTGGTGCTCTTAAGATTCTCTCTTTGTCTATTTAAATTTTCCATTTAAATTATAATGTGTCTTGGACTGGCTGTTTGTATTCATCCTCATTGGGTCCTGTGTGCCTCCTGAACTTGAGTAATATTTACACTCATCATGTTAGGGAAATTTTCTATCATTACTCTTTTGAACAGCTTTTCCATTCCCTGTTTTTCTTCTCCTTCTGGTACACCTATGATACGGATATTATTGAGTTTCATGTTGTCGTGCAGCTCCCCTAAAACTTCTACATTCCTCTTCAGTCATTTTTCATTCTGATGCACTGTCTAGGAATTTTTCTTCATTGTCCTCTAGCTCAGTGATCCATTCTTCTGCTTCCTCTAGCCCGCTGTTGCTCCCTTCAACTTTATTCTTCAACTCAGAAATTTTATTCTTCATTTCCCCCTGACTCTCATTTGTAATGTCTATGTCACTTTTTTTTTCTTTTGTTCTTTTTTAAAAATTTTATTGTTGTATGACATCCATCCCCTTTTTCCTCCCCTCTGTCCCCCTCCCCACCCAGCCAATCCGCTCAAAATCAATCCCACCTATTGTCCATGTCCATGGTTCCTTTTTTTTCTGAAGGGGGGTTTATTTTTTTAATTTTATTGTTGTATTACATCCATCCCCTTTTTGCTCCCCTCTGTCCCACTCCCCACCCACCCATTCCCCCTAAAGTCAATCCCACCTGTTGTCCGTATCCATGGTTCCTTTATACTAGGTTCTTTTCTAAGCTGCTCCACTTTCTTGCCTCAGCCTCCCTCCTCCCCCCAACCACTTTCCCCCTGACCACTGAAGGCCTATTCATTGTATTCATATATTTGGATCTATTTTGCTTGTTGTTAGTTTTGCTCATTATTGTCCCGTAATGGGTGAGATCATATGATATTTGTCCTTCACTGACTGGCTTATTTCACTAAGCATAATACTCTCC